>JARYGA010002182.1:0-43544 GCA_030545235.1 Helianthus tuberosus
TCATAAACTTATGAGTTTTTTTTAGGTTTTGAGCATGGATTCTGAGACCCTTTGTGATCTTTTGAAGTGGGTTGCCAATAGTTTCTTGATATGGTTTTAGACTTTTAGTTGTTTGGGGGATACCTAATTTCTTCTTTTGCTTGCATTGTACCTAATTCAATATACCAACATCCAAGTAGATCGTTTGCTTTATATTTCGATCATTTTGATTGTTTAGTGGATCATATTCATGATCTTTAAGTATAAAGTTTATTACTTGGTAAGTCTTTATCACATATAATCTTGGTTTAAAAAAGCGCGCCTTAAGCGCAAAGCGCCTCTAGGCGCAGCTTCTAGTGCCTTATGTAACACAAGGCGGCCACTGTACATGAAGCGCACGCCTCTAGGCGCAGCTTCTAGCACCTTACGATATAATAGGATTTGGGATTTGGATCTTGTGGTTTGACTTAAAAAGTCAAAGATTATAAACTTATGAATGTTAATTTAGGTTATGAGCATGAATTATGTGACCCTTTGTGATCTTTTGAAGTGGGTTATCAATAGTTTTCTGTTATGGTTTTAGTTGATTTTGGGGATACCTGATATCTTCTTTTGCACTGTACCTAATTCAATATACCAACATCCAGATAGATCATAATTGGTTTAATTTTTATCAATTTGATTGTTTAGTGGATCATATTCTCGATCTTTTAGTATAAAGTCAATTACTTGGTAAGTCTTTATTACAAATTTTGGGATTTGGGTCATGTGGTTTGACTTCAAAAGTCAAAGGTTATAGACTTCTGATTTTTGAATGTTTATTTAGGTTATGAGCATGGATTCTGTGACCCTTTGTGATCTTTTGAAGTGGGTAATCAATAGTTTCTTGTAATGTTTTTTTTGTTGATTTGGGGATATATGAGTATTGAGGTTGTTTAAAGTCGTTTGTATTGTACTACTATTAACTAGTACCATGGTTTAAGTTTGTTTGAAGGTTGTTATGTTGTTTCATGATAATTTTTAACAGGCTTCAGAAAAAAAAATCAATAATTAAGGATAATGACATCAAAAACAATAAGGAGAAGACTCCATCATGGGGATGTTGATGGTAAAAAGCACGAGCATTTAGTAGGTGCAGATTTAGACGACCTACAAGAGCCTTTACTAGGGAAAAATGATGACTATAAAGCTAAGCAGTTGGAGGTACTTTCTTTATTTTTTTTTTTCCAATTTCATTCTCATCCATAAAATGAGAAGGATCCGTTAGGAACCACCCTTTATTGCGAGAACCGCGAGAACCAATGTGAACACAACCAAAAATACCTAAAAAACAAACAACAAAAATTCTTTTTTTTTTAATATTTTTTTTATGTAAAATTCGCTACTTTTAGTAGCAAAAAAAAAAAAAATTGGCTACTAAAAGTAGCGATTTTTACATAAAAAATATTAAATTTTTTTTTGTGTGTTTTTTAGATTGTTTTAGGTTTTTTGGGGGGTTTAGTTTTTAGCATTTAGCTTGGGTTTGGGGGGGGGGGGGGGGGGGTTAGGTTTTTTTTTTTTTTTTTTTTTTGGGGGGGGAGGGGGTGTAGGTTTTTTTAGGTGTAGTGGGTTTATTTTGTTGTGTTCACATTTGTTCTCGCAATAAAGGTGGTTCTCGCATGAACCCTACCCTATATATATAGGGTTAGGTTAACGTACAAATGCCCTTATCCTACATTACGTACACGATCATCTCAGCCGTCAGATCTTCATCCCACATTGAAATCGCATGTTGGTTTTTTGTAACAATTTCGTATGTTGGTTTTTTAACATGCGATTTCATCAAAATTACCACATTCGAAATTGTTACAAAAAACCAACATGCGATTTCATCAAAATTATCACATGCGAAATTGTCACAAAAAACCAACATGCGATTTCATCAAAAATTATCACATGCGATTTCATCCTGCTATTTTATAACATGCGATTTCACCAACGCGTACATAGCGTACGTTAAGCCATTTTGTACAGTACTCTCTCTCTATAATATATATATATATATATATATATATATATATATATATATATATATATATATATATATATATATATATTATAGAGAGAGAGAGAGAGAGAGGGGGGGAGGGAGAGAGTTTTAAATACAAATGGGTTTTAACATGCAAAGGTGCGAAGTGAACAAATAACGTGCGTACTTACGTATTATAACCTGCGTAATAATCCCAAGCGTAATTTTCATGTTTGATGGGATGTGGGATTGGAATTTTGTAACATGCGTATTTTAAAAATGAACATGTGTAATTCACTTCGGACCTTCGCACGTTAAGGGGCTATTGTACAATAACCTTCCCCTATATATATTAGGATTATGTGATAATCACTAAGGTAATTGAGAACCTTGAGGACAATTTTGGACCACACATTTGCAAACAAAAGTGCAATGTTTTTTTGGTCAAAAAAAGGCAATTCCTGAAACATCCAAGAACATGTCAAAAATAAATCAAGTTTTGGGTTGGCTTATATAACTTGGTTTTAAAACATGGGAACACGACACAATTAATATATGGTTTAACCCGAGCACGAGCCATTCCATAAACCGGTTGACCCATTTAAGCTTAAGGGTAATTAAAAAAGTTCATATATAAATTTTAAATGGTGTTATATAAAATAAATGCTAACATTCAACAGTAGGTACTTTGATTTTTAGTTTTTCTTCTTACTATTCATTTCTAGAAGTGAAATTAATTTCCTTTTGAGCTCTTAACCAACTTTTAAATCTAGCAACTATATTCATTATATAAACCCAAATTTGTTTATTGGGGATGAGAGATAAGGAGCAAAAACAATTAAAAAGACATCTGTTATAAAAGTGTTCATTTGAGTTGGAGTTTTTGGTTGTTTAAATTGTCACTAAGTCACAAAGTATTAATCATGTTCACAAACGAACATTAGAATGTGTGTTCGGGTTAGGGTTGTTGCTTTGGACACGAATACAGTTCCTTTGGTTACTAATATTTTAATGGTTTTCATTTAAACCTCCATCCCCTCTCTCTCTTTCTCTATATATATATAGGGTAAGGTTCATGCGAGAACCACCTTTATTGCGAGAACCGCGAGAACCAATGTGAACACAACCTAAAATAGCTAAAAAACCTACCCCCCCCCAAGCTAAATGCTAAAAACTAAAACCCCCAAAAAACCTAAAAGTAGCGATTTTTTTATAAAAAATATTAAAAAAAAAATTGTGTGTTTTTTAGCTATTTTTAGCCATTTTTGGTTGTGTTCACATTGGTTCTCGCAATAAAGGGTGGTTCCTAACGGATCTTTGTCCTATATATATGTGTGTGTGTAATCATTGTCTTTGCATCTCAGGTGCAAAAGCAGGAAGGTATTTTGTATGATGCAAAAAGTAAAGAGCGCCTCCACTGGACGTTTCTATTCTCTAACATAATTTCCGAATGGGCACAATGGTTAGGTATTATTCTATTAAGATTTGTATGAAAACAAAAGGACGAGCGTTTTTTTAGTGACTGCATTTTCATCGGTTAGAACTTAGAACTTGTTTGGCATAATTTTTAAATGAGTAAAGTACACGGATGGTCCCTGTAGGTAACTAAGATTTTGGATTTAGTCCCTAGTTTTCAATTGTACGCGTATGGTCCTTGTGCTTTGCACTTTGTGACGTGTTTTGTCACCAAGTTTTGCTTAAAGTACACATATGGTTCCTGTGGTTTGCACTTTGTAACGCATTTAGTCCACAACGTTTAGTGACTAAATACAAAGGGGACCATCCCATAGTTACCTAAATCGCCAGGGAACCCACGATCCACGTATTAGATCGTGGTGTACCCAATCGGAATTCGTTTGCGTGCCGGAACGGCATGGTCCGGTGCACCGAGTTGCGGTGGTACGGTGTTCCTGTTTGCGGAGGTACGGCGATCCAAATTGATCCGGTTCAGCGAACGAAATAGACAATCTCGATGTTCCAAAACGCGTTCCATTGATTTGTAAAACGCAAACTGGAATGATGTATTAGGGTTCCGGTCAATGTCCAGGAAGAAGAAACAGCGGCTGCGTAGTTTTTGTCTTTTTAGGGTTTAAATTAGTTTAGTTATTTCAACATTTAACCCCTATAGTTTTACTAGTTTACATTTAAACCCTAAAACCTGTAGTTTTTTACATAAAAAGTGTAAAAGTAGTTTGTGTATTTAAACATTTAAGTAATTTAACCCCTCTATCTTCACTAGTTTACATTTGGTTCTTAAACTTATAAACTTATACATAAAAAGTATAAATTAACATTTAACCAAATTACATCATCAATTTCTACTCCTATTCAATTTCAGTTTTTATCTTCATCCTTCAATGTTTATGTTTGGTAATTTGAATTCTGGAATTTGGTAATTTCTGTTTTAATTTGTGTACACCGAACCGGACTCTATGGTACACTGTACCGGTTCGTACCGAAATGAACCTACCTCCCTCCGTACCGAAAACGTCACCACTAGCGAACTGCGTACCCGAACCACGTACCCCGTATCGGAGCGAACCGCGAATTAGGTAACTATGGACCATCCATGTACGTTTGGCAAAAATTGGGGACTAAATGTGTTACAAAGTGCAAACCATAGGGACCATCCATATACTTTAAAAAAGCTAGGAACTAAATCCAAAATTTTGGTTAACTAAGGACCATCCGTGTACTTTACTCTTTTTGAGATCCTAGTTTTTGAATATTTGTCAACTTTCACTTATAGTTAATCATTTTGGTTAAACTATGTTTCTTTGGTGTTTGTCTCGGCAATATCTAGTGGTAATTTTATGAGCAATTTATTTTTTGTAGCAAGAGTACTACTCGGACCCGGATCGTTTATTGTACGCGCCTTGACTTTACCTTCAACGATAGGAAGTGCAACCACAAAGAAGCTTCTTCCATCACTTACTCCGTTACAGGTATAGTCAATAGTATTAAATATGTTGGCTTTGACATAAGATAATGTAAACATCTGTGCACAATAGACAACGAAACATATTACGTATTTTCATTTAAGCATATTAAAATTTGAATCATAACATGTTATGTCTTTCGGATTTCATAATACTATAATAGTATTATTCATGTTTTGTTTTTAACGTTTTTCTTCCGGACATATGGGAGTAGGAATCAAGACTCAAAGCTTTGCAGAAAAGATTGGAGGTCCCGTTTGATGGTTCTTCTTTGGAGCACCAAGTAAATATTTCCTTACTTAATAATTGTTACATCCCGTGTCTCTACTTGTGTGACCGTGGAATTTCTTTGTTTCTGTATTTCTAGAATATGAGTGTGTGACTTGTTATAATTGATCCTCTTAATAGTACACAGAATGGGTCTATCGCTCTTCAAGTTTTGAATATTAAGCTAGAATAAAGTACACAGATGGTTCTTGTGGTTTGCCAAAATTTTCAAAAGTACACGGATGGTCCCTATAGTTTGCACTTCGTAACGCATTTAGTCCTCAGCCAACAAATCTACGGGTCCAAGTTAGCGACTTGCAAACTATAGGGACCATCCATGTACTTTTGGAGAAAGTTGGGGACTAAATGCGAACCATAGGGACCATCCGTGTACTTTTAGAAAGCTAGGGACCAAATCGAAAATTTTGGTAAACCATAGGGACCATCCGTGTGTTTTACTCTATTTAGCTAGATTTCCTTTGAGTTTTTTACTCTTACTCAAGTAAACTTGATATGTAAGAAAATGGTATTATACGTATTCTAGAAGGAAGGCCATAAAAATCATAATCCGAATTGCCTACTAATATCCCCCCTAATTATTTTATTTTCGTTTAATTAATTTAATCGGGTTGCAGGATGCACTAAGGACGTTATGGAGGTCAGCGTATCCAAACCGAGATCTCCCAGGACTTAAATCGGAGGCTTGGAAAGATATGGGGTGGCAAGGAAATGATCCTTCTACCGACTTCAGGTAATTTATTTATATATTTGTTAACTCACTCGTTAAACTTTATGCATATTGGTTTATATTTGTTGCAGGGGTGGAGGGTTCATATCTCTAGAGAATCTTATCTTCTTTGCCAACACATATCCGGTTCGTTTCTTCAATTCTATAGACTCTTCATACTGCCTTTGCAGATATATATTATATATACTATAAATATGCTATTTTGTCACATCAACCCCTCAACTTTGGCATTAACCAACTTTAGCCCCTCAACTTTAATAATAAACAACTTTAGCTCCTCAACTTTAATAATGACATGTTTAGTCCCTCAACTTTAATAATGACATGTTTAATCCCTCAACTTTAATAATGACACGTTTAATTCCTTAACCAAAACATCGAACAACTTTAACTCTCGAGATTTGCTTATTTTTATCTACGTTTCGAACCTGCTGCAAAGCGCGGACTACTTGATTTCTATGATATTTTGGATTTTGGTTTTTGATCTGGTGTATCTTGGTTTTTGTAAAAATTTAAGAAATTAGAGGTTGAAGAGGAAGAGGGTAACTACTGGATTGTTCAAAATCAATAATTTTGGTACAAGTTGAAGGCGGGAATTTGTAATTTTATGATAATTTTATTGAAAACAGGAAGCCTTTCAAGACCTTCTAAACAAAAGAGAAGGAGATAGAGCTGAATGGGAGTATCCTTTTGCGGTAGCTGGCATCAATATTTCTTTCATGTTGGTTCAAATGTTGGATATTCAGTCAGGTATAAATAATTTCTTCAATTCTCCGTTGCATCTTTCGTTGGTACTTTTACCTTCCTGAATACCCGTCCCAAAAATGTTTTGGGTATTCTGTTTTCCCATCGACTAATTATATATGTGTAGTACTTCTCCGTTACACCTTACGTAACCTTATTATAATCACAATCAATATATAATTAATCTTGGGTTTTCAAATCCATCATAATTATAAATAATACTCTAAAAATAACAACTTTGAAGGTATAGTAGTTGTACTAACTTTGTCATTTCGAGTAATATTTTTTCTCTTTTATCATCTTTTATTTTTTAATAACTTCTAATTATTTTAATATAACCTTAATCACGCCCTTATACTTTAAATAATTTGCATTTGTTAACTATATTGATTGCCGGTAGTCCGGTACCTTACAAGTAACGAAACGAAACGAACCGAACAGATACTGACCGAACAACGTTGGTACCGGTTTGGTATTCGTTTCTATTGTTTTCGATCCATATTCGTTTTTTTTTGTCAATCAATTGTTTTTTTTTCCTCTTTCGGTTGTTATAGCGAGTGTCGTACCGAAATGAACTGAATTGATACCGATATAAATTTGATATAAATCGGGGGCCCCGCCGTGAAGCACGGGTATAACCCATTAGTTAACAGCTAAAGAGAACTTGTTTAGGACCAAAACATGGTAGCTTATATTCAAGAGGATGATAAGATAAGAATTATGGTTTGATATAATCACACATTTATAATATGTTATTAATTTATTTTCAGGATTACCAACATCTTCATCGGGGGTGCGCTTCTTGGAATTTCTTAATAATGATGAATCGGCTTTTGATGAGCTTTATTGTGTTGCTTTTAAACTCATGGATGTTCATTGGCTCGCCAGACGTGCTTCATATATGGAATTCAATGTAAGCAATTGCCAAATTTGTTAATGTTGTTTTATTAGAGCTGGAAAATTACGGCCTTTTGTTCATTTTTCAAAAAAAAAGTTGGAAGTATTGATGCGATAAAATATGATTAGTAAAAAAAACATATACTTTTAGTGAAGCGACACTTGACCCCTTTTTTTATAGTTGAAATTCTGTTTTATTCGACTCATTCATAAATTTCATATATTTTTTTTAAAAAGTTTAGATTTTCATATATATTTTTTAAAAATTTTATAATATATATCTTTCGAACTGCAGAAATGTCTTATTAATCCATTTCATCATAGTTAATAAAACAAAATCAATTGCTTATAATATCTTGTATCACCACTATAACGCTGTTACGTTGAATTATTACAGCGTATAACGTTCTTATTGTTTGTTTCATGAAAATCGGATGTCAAAATTTTATTTGCTATGAAATTGTTAAATATGATAACTTCTTCGTATTTTGAAAGGGATATGAAATCAGAACTTGCATCTGAATTTTTTTCTTTTTGAGTTTGTAGGAGGTTATAAAATCCACAAGAACGCAACTAGAGAGGGAGCTCGCAATCGAAGATGTGACAAGTGTGAAAGATTTACCAGCATACAATATGTTGAGACGATGAAACCGACACATTGTATATTGATATAACATTATGTAGAGAGTTGATATGATGATATGTTGGTAAGTTTCACATTTGAAAAGAGAATAGAAACAATAAACAAGTAATGGTTTGTTTGGTCTCTCTATAATCTGTACAAACTTAAATGTGGTTTGACTTGAAAGGACAGACTTGTCATATATGCCTTCCTTATTGTATACATGCTAGAGGTATGTGGGTTGGGTGTAAACGAGCCAACTTGCTTGTAAGCTACTCGAGATCGGTTCAAAAAAGCTCAAAACTAGTCAAGCTTGTTAAGTAAATGAGCATGAGCTTCATTTATCAAGCTTGAGACGGCTCGTGAGCCTAAACTAGCCTAATTTTTTTAATATGTTATGTATTTACGTGTAGGGTGGAGTTCTAGAGTGAATACTAGTGTATTTGCGAACAGAGTGAACAAATCCTGGTCATTGATTTACACACGTGTATGGCTAGGATTTCATTATTAAATCGTAAAATACACTATTTCATCATCAGGATTAATTTGCCCAGGTCGCAAATACACTAATGTTCACTTTCGAACCTAATCCTTTACATGCATATGTATATTATGCTATATATATATTTGTTAAAAGAGTAAACTGCCATTTTGGTCCCTGTGGTTTGGCCAGTTTTGCCACTATAGTCCAAATCTGAAACTTATTACATCCAGGGCCCTGTGGTTTGCATTTTGTTGCCATTTTAGTCCAAAACTCAAATTTGACCAGATTTCCCACTTTTGACCCCCCTGTTTTGTCCTTATCCTCAGGGGTATTTTGGGTATTTTGTAATATTATATCTCAAATTTAATAAATATAATGCCACTGCCAGAACAACAACAACAGCAACAACAATGTCACTGCCAGAACAACAAGAAGACCACACCACCACCGCTACCACCCCCACCACCACCATCCCACTGCTGCCAACACCACCACCACCACCATCTCTCTCTTCACTCTCTCTCTTCTGTTCGTGACCTGCCAAAGCACCACCACCACCGCCACCTCATCCCCTTCTCACCACCGCCATCAACACCCACCCCACACCGTCGTTGCTATCTTCACCGCTTTCAGACAAAATGTCATCTCAAAACCCTAGGCAGCTCAAAATCAGCAATACGTACAGATCCATATCAAATTCAACAACAAAACTCAAATTACCTCAAAGGCCTAAACCTAACCGTCACAGAAATGCTATCTTCGCCTCATGATCTCGGTACACTATCAACCGGTTCTCCAACCGAATTCGTCTACAACATCCTGTCTGCAACAGCCGATGACCTCAAAAAGCTCGAGAAAACGAACAAACGTCTCAATCGAGACTTCTGCACCGTCTTCACCGACTCGAAACACCGTCTTCACCGACTCGAAACATTCAGGCGATGAACAATCGACCGGTTGTATCTTCATCGTCAACGGCATAACAAAAATCTCTCCGATTGTCACTTAATTTGAAGCTTTGAACAAACGAAACCCTAGAAAACCTAAAACCCCTAATTTTCAAAATCAACAACAGGACTACAAATCAAATTACTGAATCACTCGGCTCAAAACCCTAAAAAGGCTACAACTCCGATAAAATCAAAGTCAGATGTCGCCGGCGAAGGTGGTGATGATACAGTGGTGGCGGCGGTGGTGGCGGTGGTGATGATACAGTGGTGGGGGTGATGGTGATGAAGATGGAGGCGACGGTGGTGTTGGCGACGGTGGTGTTGGCGACGGTGGTGTTGGCGAAGATGGTGATGAAGATGAGATGATGGTGATGATACAGTGGTGGGGGTGATGGTGATGAAGATGAGATGATGGTGATGAAGATGGCGGGGACGGTGGTGTTGGTGGCGACGGTGGGGGTGGTTGTTGGGGTGGAGACGATGTTGATGATGAAGATGAGATGATGGTGATGAAGGTGGAGTAGACTGATGATGGTGATGAAGAAAGAGAGAACAGTGGAGAGAGAGAGAGATGTCTGTTGAAGATGATGATAATCAGGGTTTTATTATATAATAAAGAGATAATAAATCTAAAATGACCAAAATGCCCCTGAGAGTAAAGACAAAATAGCATGTCATTAATGGGAAATCTGGTCAAATTTGAAATTTGGACCAAAATGGCAACAAAATGCAAACCACAGGGCCCTGGATGTAATAAGTTTGAGATTTGGACTAAAGTGGCAAAACTGGCCAAACCACAGGGACCAAAATGGCAGTTTACTCTTGTTAAAAACAACTATAATTTTATATAAAGTAGTTAATAAATAATAAACGACCCGAGCTCAAGCTAGGTGAGTTGAGCTTAAGAAACAGAGCCAAACTCTCATATCAGCTCGTTTATATAAACTGTACAAATATATCAGCTCGAACCTTGTTGAGCCCAGGCTTAAATCAGCTCGTTTACACCTGTAGTTTTGGGTCAACACGAGCTTTGGATAACAGGTTAGAACGAGTTGGTGAGAAACAAACAATATTAGTTATCGCTGAACGGTCACATACACATAGAGAGAATGAAAGGGACAACATTAATCGTTTAATTAAGGATCAAGAACCAAGTCTTCATGTACTTTGCTTTAGAACAAATCTACACTACTTAATTTTTGATCACTTGTTTTTATTTGTACAGTTTATATAAACAAAGTACCAAATTAATGTTCCTTATCTTTCTTTTAAAACTTGAATACTATTCCGTGACATTTTCGCTTTTATATTGTTTACCATAATAACTAATTGTCAAAATAAAAATTATACAAGTACCCAAAAAAGGCAGAAACCAAATTTGAAAAATGAGATAAGAAATGGCCGAGTTTTGCATGCAGCAATTTCGTGTCTCAAACCGAGCTCATCTAGACCGTTAATGGGCCAATTCCTATGATGATACAATGACAAATACTTTATTCAAATGGAGGACATGAAACATCTCAAATACAACAAATCTGGTTCCACATTTAGAACTGAAACAGGTGTTCCGGTCCGTAATTCAAAGCTTCAAGATGCGCAGCCATTGCCTTGTTCATTGGCGGCGGACCACACCTCAGGATCTGCAAGTTCATTTGTTTCTTAGTTTATGAATTCGTGGCCTGCTATAAACAAGTTACAAGCACACGTGGCAATATCGACCCGTTTAAATATGAATGGGTTGATTCCAAAACGAAAACCTTCATCCAAAGTGTACCTTAATATCAAAAGCAGGAGCGGGTAAATGTTCTGCAATCATTTCCTTTGTTACAAAGCCAACACCGCCTGTCCATCCCTCCGGTGGCTTCAAAAGTACAAAATAGACCGTTACACATAATGTCACATTTCTATATAAATATCTCTAAAAAGAATACTGTTCACAAGCAAAATTGGATAGTCATATTTTACTAATGTCCCCATTTATCATTTACATCTTGCAATTTTTGTCCCTGAGGTTTGGCCATCCAAAGGTTTGTTTTTCCGCATTTGAATCCAAAAGGTTTGAAATCTTGCCAATTTCATCCGACTCGTTAACTCCGTCCATTTTTCTCCGTTAAGTCAGGGGTATTCCCTTCTTTTTTTTTTTTTGTTAACTTAAAAGGCAATTTGGTCTTTTCAAGGGAATTCGGTCTTTTTACATAAAGTGAAAAAGACCAAATTGCCCTTCAAGTTAACAAAAAAGACAAAAAATACCCCCTAACGGGGGAAAAAGGATGGAATTAACGAGCCGGATGAAAATGGCAAAATTTCAAACCTTTTAGATCCAGATACAGAAAAACAAATCTTTGGACGAAAGTCGCAAAACTAGCCAAACCTCAGGGACAAAAATGGTATTTTACTGTTTTTTTTGTGGACAATGATTTTGGGAATTGGAGCACATCCCAACCCGGAAGTCGACATCAACTTATAACTACAATGTATTTCCATGCAAGAACCCATAATTAACTACATGATAAATATAAATATATAATTCATTAGAGATAATACCTTCCACAAGCATGTGATGAAAAGGCCAAAGTTAAAAAGTAAACAAACTGATCAATCTTATATTATATTTATATTACCTGATTCAACACATAGTAAACTTTGAAGCGGCTAGCGTATTTGGTAGCAAGTGTGTCTATTTCTTCCTGTAAATCATCCAAAGAGTTAATTAAGTAAAGTTTAATTATTAACCAGAGCAGATACACCTTCAGAAAAATGACGTTAAACATATAATTTCTTACCTTAAGAAGGATGTCATCAACTGTAACGTTAGCATAGATGAGATCCAACTTGGTCTTGTCTGATTCGTCTTCTAGAATAGCTCTGGCAACCTAGAATTTAAAAAAAAAAACACAATTTTTTTTTATTTTACACTGTATATATAAAAGCCAATTTTGCGACTTTCATCCAAAGGTTTGTTTTTCCGCATCATGGGACGGAAGTCGCAGTAAATTTTCATACCTTAGGGACGAAAATGGCATTTGAAACCACAGATGCGAAAAAACAAACCTTTGGATGAAAGTAGCAAAAGTGGCTAAACCTTAGGGACGAAAATGGCAATTTACTCTTTTTTTATTATCGATTGTAGCAACAAATGACTTATTCAACCGGTAGACAGTAATTTCAGTGCTCCTTTTTGGAAAAAAAAATGATGGTGTGGTATGTTACTTGTCATTTTACTGTATATGTATGACATGTGGCATCTAATCATTACTAATTATTTTTATTAAAAGAGATCTCCTTCCAAACTTGTAAATTCATTTATATTCAGTTTTTGTCACATAAGCGTTTAGTAATTTTGATCTCAAATATGAAGTGTATGATTAGGAAAAAGTGTAAAGTTTGTTTCTATTTTGTGAAATTTGCCCATATTAAAAGATATAAAATTAATCAACACCTGAAACATTGGAGTGATGCCCGAGCCCCCAGCAATCATTCCAAATGCTCGCACATCACCAGGTCGATACTTGAAGCGCCCCTGGAATTAACAGTACGCTAAACTTATAAGATTAAGTGCATAACACCGATACTTTTAAGTTATGATATCATTTGACAGGGGAAACTTAAAACCAATTTATATCCAAAGTTCCAAACGGGTCAGTTTGGGTGATTTTTTATTAATAACATATAAAACAAAAAAAAAAGATAAAAATGAAATTGATTGGTGTTACCTTTGGTCCCTTTACTGCCATATAGTCACCTTCTTTCATCTCTCTGAAGTGGTGGGACATACGACCTTGTGGATACATCTATATTCAGACAACATAATTTCATGATTTATACAAATTAAATTTATTAAAACCATAAAAAAGAATTCTGAATATGTACCTTAATAACCAACTCAAAATATCCAACATCACTATCCAAAGTGGTTGGGGTGTACGGTTTAATAACCTCTTCACCTTGACTATCTTTACCCCTAAGAGAAAACAAAGTAATTGGTTACCTTGTTTTTTTTTCATGTTGGTACTTGTAAAAAACAAAGTTATACCACACCATTTTGCCCCGAAGTCAATAACGATACACTTCAAATTTTTAGATCAAACTTAATAAGCGTTTGTTACCAGTTAATAGGCCTGTGAATGAACACGAACATATAATTGAACACATTTTTTGTTCATGTTCGTTTACTAAGAAAATGGGCATGTTCGTGTTCGTTTAAAACCTAAACGAACAATTCACGAATGTAAACGAACATAAACAAACTTAAACGAACATAAACAAACAAACTTAAACAAACATAATAAACAACACAAATGAACATAATTTACTAAATATAAACGAACATAAAGTAATTATGTTATATAAATTACTGATATTGATTAATTACGATAAATTCAATTAGAAAACCCATTTTTATTACTAGAAAGCCCAATTACCAATTATTATATTTATATAAGTAGTTACAAAGTTCCTTTTATGTTTAATATTTATATAAATATAACTACTTATGTATTTAAATTGAAATGAACAAACATAGCGAATAAACATAAATAAATAAATGAACACAAATGAACGAACATAAACGAACGTTCACGAACATAAATGAACGAACAAAACGTGTGTTCATGTTTGTTTGATTAATTAAATGAACCAAATTTTGTGTTTGTGTTCGTTCACTTCCCGCCAAACAACTTCACGAACAGTTCATGAACGTTCGGTTCGTTTACAGGCATACCAGTTAAAACCGAGATATTCATTGTAATCAAACAACATACACTTCAACTTTTGAGATCAAAATAAAAGTGCATTTGTTACCAGTTGAAACTGAGATTTTCATTTGTACCACATGTATAAGCCATAAGGTTAATTGTAATTATAAAAAACTTTGTAAGTTTTAGTAAAAATGATATCAAAACTCAAAAGTAGATTATACGGGCAACATATAGCTTCAAGAGTGATATACCGGCAACTAATATGTTGTCCAATAGGAAGTCCCAACACTGAAGTAGGTTTAGGAAGAGCAAATCTGAATTTCGCAACGTTATGGCTAAGTTGTGTGCGTTTCACAAGCTTGAATTCCCTGAAGTTTTCAGGATCTATGCACCCTAATGAAAACAATCCATCTTATAATTAGATTTTATACCATTGAATCATTGATGTTAAGGAGAAAGACCAATTGAGAAATATGTAGGAGAATAATAATTGAAAGTGAGCTCATGATTTACCTTTAGGTTTCTTGGAAAGAAGTAAGAATGCAACAATGGCTACAGCAAAAACAGCAATGACTATCGGGATCTCATTTGCTTCTAGGAAATCCATTGCCTGGCAAAGAATCGAAGTTTGCTACGATGATCTGTGATCTATCTTGTCTGAAAAACATACCACCACAAAAGAGAAGTTGTTGATACGATAAAGTGATAAACAGGCAGTACATGTAAGTTGTAACATCTTCTAAGGTCTTCGGTTCTTGGAAGTTGGAACAAGAAGCATGTTATGCATTACTGATTATATACTAGTGTAATGTGCCTTTTAAAGAGCAGAATCACTTTCATGGTATATGAACACAATTCTTACACAAGTTGGTTTGTATGATAACCTTGGTTTTAAAAGCATGTGGCGATCCGATGCGTTTTGATCCTAAAAGCAGATGCGCGAAGCGCACGCATCACGTCAATTAGGTGTTCTTTATTAAAAATACTAAAAAAAATTTATAACTAATATCTTAACTTGTCAGCCTTTAAACACTAAAATAGAAGATATTCTTATCATCTCTAGTCAGATTTGATCAATCGATGGTCTAATTTGAACAAATAGTGGTCAACTGCATAATGCGCCAGGTCAGACTGCATCATGTGATGCGCTTCTAATGCCCACATTTAAAACCAAAAAGATAACATGACAACAAATATCCCAAAGAATCTAGTAGTTCTCAGCTAAATACCATGTCACCTAAATTCAAGCAGTAAAACATGTTTTGTAACAATTAGGCAGATACAATCATATTTGCTGTTTCATTCAAGTCTAATATGTATGGAGCAATGAATTTTAATAATCTCAACTATTTGTCATTGGCCGGCAATAGTCCCAACTCCCAAAATAACCACTGACGGTCCCACCTTTTAACCTATTGTCCACCAATGGACCTTTTAAAACTATTTGGGTTAGACCTTAGTCAGAAAAGGTCCGTTGGTGGACAATAGGTTAAAAGATGGGACCATCAGTGGTTATTTTTGTAGTTGACACTGTTGCCGGCCAATGGCAAATAGTTCGGATTATTAAAATCCATTATTTCAATATATATATATCAAAACACAAACAAAAAGTAACACATAACTCTAACCACTCAATACTATTGAATTTTAAACTCCTTCATTATATCAATTCTATGTCAATCTAACCTTCATACAATGGAACAGAGATAAACACTCCCTAAACACTTTCTCTGCCAAATTTCTGCTACATCAACCTATAAATTGGTCATGACTGCTACATTTGATTAGGTTAGGGTTAGGTTAACACATCTCTAAACCTATAAATGCTGTGCACAACTGCACATAACTGCTATAATATTTGATTACACATTTCTAAACCTATAAACTACCGTACACACAGATCATGAATCAAAACACTCCACAACCTCAACCTTCGCATCAACGTATAATTCCAGCACAACTAACACATAAATCACACACTTATAACACAATCCAATAGAAGTACAACAAGTATACAAAAGCAGAAGTGTAAAACTACCTCAAATCTCTCCGATTTCTGCAATTTCGGCACCAGCGAGTAATCCGAAACCCTAACATTAAACAAAAACGAATATAATATGCAATTAGTAATGGATCGGCGATGAATCGGAACATGCAAAATGCGATTGAACGTACCAGACAGAAGGAAGGAAGGTGTGCGAATGAATGAATGAAGTGTTAGAAAGGAGACTGAAGAAATAGAATCCAGTAGTCGAAGTTGGAGTGTTGGGAGGGTCGCTGTGTGTATATATAGATAGATAGATACAGTCACAGGTTGATGCAACTGCCGCCCATGGGTTTTTATTATTCCGGCACCTTTTTAGTGGTTTCTTTGTAGAAGAGGGTTGGCTAAATTATTTAAAATACTACTATTATTTATTTATTTTTTTTCAAACATAATAGACTTTAATTAGATATTATTTTTGTGATCGGATATTCTAAACTTTTTTCAAAAGACTGTTTGGTAGCCTCTTAATCCATTTAGAGGGTGTCTCTTAATGAAATCATTTGTGGCCTTTATGTCTAAATGAATAAGAGGTAACCTTATGTCTGACTGGATAAGAGGTAACATCTGAATGGTAAACCATCACATGTAACATTCTTCTACATTATCTTTGTTAAACTCTTAAATGATTTCATTAAGAGGTAGCCTCTTAATGTCATTCAGATGCTACCAACAGCCCCTTAGTGTGACTGGATATTCTAAACTTTTTTCAATTGTGATCGGATATTCTAAACTTTTTTCAAAAACTCTTAGTGTAACCGGATATTCTAAACTTTTTTTCAAAAACTCTTAGGTTGCACGGTATAGACGTTTTTGGGCCCTCCACCTCAGTAATTCTTCACCTAGGGCTATTCGGTGTGGGAGGAGACAAGTCCTTGGAGGATGCCCCTCCAAGGATGGACCAAGGGAAATGGAGCATGGACCTAAATGTGTGTGTTGTATGTATATGTGTGTGTGAGAAGGGGGAGGCACGGCACAAACGTCTTGTGGAGGACGATCAGGACGGCCACGCGGCTGAAGAAATGGTGTACAGGGGCGGCGTCGGGGCTCGACTGCCCTAGGACGCCCCCCACACTGAGTAGCCTAATAGTGCCTCCCATGTCATACCATTAGCGCTATTGATGCTCCGTCATTGCAATAGCGAGGGTTAACGAATGTTCTGTGGGACCAAAGCAATTTAATATCAATAAAAGGGGATGTTATTGGTGGATAGGGGTTTTATCCCATTTCTTATTTGTTAATGGGGGCACTATTAGTTGGTGTTGGATGAGGTGACACATACGTGGCGCTGAGATGACACAATGAAGCCTCTAAGGGCTCCATTTCATACCCTGTAGCCTTATCTTTTTCTACATCAACAAAATTCCACAAAACCCCATTAAAATTATAATATACATAGACACACACATTATATATATATATATATATATATTAAATCCATTAAGTCTAACCACCTTCCAAATCGATATCCACCGATAGATCTTGCTGAGATGAAATCTGGGCCGTTTAAACTCACGAAAATAACTGTTTTGGTGGCGGTTCCAAGAGGTTATGGTCGGTTTTTGTTTATGGTGGTTACCTCCATCTTTTGCTACCCACTATCTCCATAACTCAACCACCTAAATGTCACCCTTAACCGTTTTAAGTATTGATTCTCTCTCACGTCCCTAAATCTACGCTCCCCTAACTTCTCTCTTTGTCGGTTACCTATTTTTCGCCAGTTTACAGCGGTTGTCTCTCCCCTAACTTCTCCCACGTTCGTCTGCCACTGTGTATAAAACTATCACCAGACATCCTCTCCAATCCATTATACACCATCCTCTCGAATTCTTTGTTCCTCTCTCACCAAGA
This sequence comes from Helianthus tuberosus, assembly GCA_030545235.1. NCBI lineage: Eukaryota > Viridiplantae > Streptophyta > Magnoliopsida > Asterales > Asteraceae > Helianthus > Helianthus tuberosus. The sequence continues at coordinate 18,231 of JARYGA010002182.1, forward strand.
AAACCCAAAATCGAATTTTCTCTTGCCGTCTCTCCCCCAACCAAATCCAAATCAACAATCAATTGTTGATTTGCACCCATAACCCAAAAGGCATAGAAGCATCTAATTGTTTACACCTAAATTGGAAAAATTAGGGTTCGCTTTGTTAAATGTGAAGTGAGTCGCCGGCCACTCGTGTCCACCGCCACCATCGCTACCACTGAAGTGAGCCACTGACCAACTGCCACCACTCTCCTATGGATGCCTAACATCCATCGCCACCATCGTTGTTGGGGGTGAGAAACAACTGCATTTTATTCTTATAATGAATTTGATAAACACATAATCTTAGATCTAAATGTGCAGGTTTGTGTTGAAGTCGACGATTGTTGCGTCATTGGATCAGGAAGAATGAACAAGGACGACGGGCGGTGTTGGTGAAGATGTAGGATGACGGGTAGCACTGGTGTTGTTCCCAGAAAAAAACACAATCTCGGTTCCGGTGAACCTACGGTTCCTCCATGACCTCATACGAAGGTGGTGATGGATTCTGAGTAACCAGCAACGATGGTTAAAGGATTCAAGTGGGTGAAGACGATCCAACATGTTTTCTGGCGAGTCTCCTGTAAGTTTCTTGTGTTTTTCATGTCTCTATTTTAACCCATCGGTATTTGTGAAGGAATTTAAGCGGCAAAGACAAGAAGCTAGAGTTCCGGCCAAGTACGGCAAGGTTCTGGTGACCTGATTCAGGTGTGAATTGTATCATCCGAACAAAATGGTTAAAAAATAAAAATGATATTTGTGTGAATTGAATCTTTATGCACTTTGTAGTTATGGCGATAAAGCTGACCGGCTCAACATTTTGCAAAAGCCGCTACGGTTTCGGGTGCGTTTAATCCCGAGATTGATTTTGCTTCTCCTTTGGATGGTGATGGTCATGGAAGGTTGGTGTTCTTTTTCTTTTTTTTCCTAATAACTTTTATATTTGTTATCGGCTTTTTATTAAACACGTGATGATTACTTGAGCATATTGATTTTTGGTCAAAAAATGTAAGTGAACTGTTTCCATTATATCTGGAGTTTTATGCTAAGAAGGTTGTCTACTGAAGTTTAAAAGGTAAATGTAGTTTTGGTGATGAATGCAGGGACCTATGGACTTCGTTGACTTCTGCTGAACCAAGAAGAGAAGTAGAACAAGAATGGTTTTTGGAGAGCCAGTGATAAGTTATAGGGGTGGCATTGATGGTTTTGAAGCTATTGCTGTTGAATCTGATCAGAAACTTGATGTCACTAGGTTAGTGTTCTTATAACCGATCATCCTTTTGTTTTGTAAGTATTGTTATGATTTAAACATGAAACATATCGCGGGTTTGTTAACTTTTTTGGTTTGTACGCAGTGATTCGGTTGCGTCATACTCTCAACACCTTGAAACGAGGCATGATTTTGGGGGTTCTTGGTGATATAGTCGGCTGTCATGGAACCGAATTTGGGGGTTCTTGGTGGTATATTGGGCTTCCATGGGAAAAGAAGGCGTGTATCAGGAAGCATACTCATTTGAAGGCATTCACTGTCAATTAGGTAAGTAATTACAATCCATTAAAGGCATATTAGTCTTTTCAACTTTTTGTTATAATATGTTTTTATTTATCTATAGTAATGTTGATAATATATTGTATTTATAGGTGAAAGAGGAAGTTGAATCAACAATATAAAAACATATAGCTTCCATGAACTGATGGAATGACAATTTCTTCACTTCAGATCAATTATCTTGATCGTTGTACTTTTACTCGGGCTATATGATGGCCTTGTAAGAAACCATTTACATATTATTGTTACTTTCAATTCATTATTTATTAACTATATTTATACATTATATTTATGCATGCTAATAATTTTTAATTGCAGGTGGTGTTAAATGTGGTACATGGTGTGTGCAGCCGATCCAAGACACTGTGGATACATGGCAGATTAAGTGTCGAAGATAATACAGCTTTTATTACTCTATTGAGTCAATGTTGTTAAGCGATTTTGGTGCAATTATTTTAGTATGAAATCTTGATTAGTGGCAAATTGGGATTAACGGTTTTTCTTATAAGATTGCACAATCTTGTTGGGATTCTAGGTGTTGTTAGTTTACAATCAATGTTTGTGGAATTGTTTATTATTGGGTTAACAGTTTACATTCTCCCAGTACGTGTATTCAACTTATATTTGAACGCTTATGGATTTTGTTGTTAGGGGTTAATCGAACTCTTCAGTTCGATTTCGCGGGATGCTACAAGACATGCTGAGTAATGAATTCAATGTTGGTGCTTACAAGGTGTGTCTTTTGTTGCATGATGGTATTGAACAAGACCTGCCATTCCCCAGTTTGTAAAGAATTTGTCAAATCTCATCACCAGAGGCTTGTATTTCTCTAATTTGGTTCTCTCAACAAAATTATGTATCCTTTTTAAGGTTATGTTGTAAATAAAAATGTTGTGCATGTCATTTGGTATAGATGTGAATCAGCACAGTATTTTGGAATTGTTATTAAGTATATGTTCAAACACCAGATTCAAGTAAAAGTCTTAAGGTTTGGCATGTAATATGCAGATACTAATTGAGAAAGAATAGTTGGAGTTCTGCGGTGGTGATCACAAGTTATTTCCCGGTAAGTTGTATGTAAATTTGTTTTATATATCATTACTGGTATTGAATCCTTGCTTTATTTGGTTTCTTTCTTTTCTAGAAAGGTGGGACGGTGTTCTTATTAAATGTCTTCACTTGATTATATTTGCTTGAAAGTTTGACACTAACTATCTAACATGTTAGAGGTGGAAATTGGTAAAATGGGGAATGGTCTTATAGAGGTATTGTTTTTTTTTTTTGCTGTAAATTAACTTCAGTTTCTTACGATCTATTATTTATGTTGTAATATCTATTATTTTTAGTTTGGTACGACCATTACTATTACAAACATTTTGTTATTTGGTTGCATATAATTGCAGGATGGTGGCTGGTTTTGGGGCTGGATTGCTGGTATCCTTTGTTAATGGTATGAGGGGCTTTAATGTAATTTTGGCTGGTGTCAATTTTTCCATCTTTAGTGGTTTAACTTGGCGCTTATAAATGTTGATTCATGCTTGCCTTAAAGTCCATGTGAAGACTGATAACCAGGGACGAACCTGCATGCATAATGTCTATCAAGCGACACTGGTAGAAAAGTTTGTGTTGTATAGTTTCTGTTATATGACTTTTATGGTTTGTCTCTGAAATCGACACATGTCTTACATCGACGTGAAGGATGTTTATTTAACTGGCCCAAGGAATAGAGTAACATAAGAGGCAAGTGGTAACAAACACTCTTATTTAATCATATGGTTTATATGTATATTGATTATACTAAGATTTGGTTTTATGTTTATGTAGGAAATAATTTCTTATTTCTTTAGATGAATCGCTTTAGGTTATATCTTGAAGTATGTTGGGTTTTTATTGCACTACCTCTATCTTGAAGTCAGTTACGGTGTGTGTGGAAAGTCATTGCATCTGTGTATAAAAAACTGCTGAAATATGGTACTCGTATCGAAGACAAGCTGGTTTGTTCGGTTGGGACTGGGTCTTCGGCCTCTTTTTGGTATTGTCACACCCCCAAAATCCACATGCGGAGTATCACCGCTTGGAGGCGTGACTGACCAGGATCAAGCCACAAATCATATTGAACATTATAAACAGTAATTAAAGTTCAACCACACAATATGACAGGTGTTCAAAACAAACTCATTGTAAGTGTTCAGCGGAAGCATAACGTAAAAACCCAAACATAAGTAATAAGTTTATAAAGTGTAACTGTTTAACATGGAACTCAAAAGTCCATGTCCCCACAAAGACTCCTCCATCACGTGCAAGCTCCAAGCTAATCCCTACGACCTGCAAGGCATGTAACAACGAGTCAACAACAAAGTTAAGCGAGTTCACAGTGGGTTGATTTGCTATTGAGTTCGTTTCAATAATCGTAAGTTCGTTATGTAAACCACGTATTAATCAGTATTCCTGTTTCCCAAACCTTCTCAATAATTAGTGGGGGCTTCCCATGTGAATTGCCAGTTTACCCTGTTTCCCAAACCTTTATGATGTTTAGTGGGGGCTTCCCATGTGCGTTACCAGACCGTACCATACCGACTACTACGAAAATAAGTTGTGCCCTAAGTCAATGTATATCAGCATTGACCCTTTGCCTTTAGTCCATTAGTACACGCCCGTTCGAACGACACGGTATGAGGTTTGTTAAACCTAATAGCGCTATTAACTAATGACCCGCTCGCTATCGGCCTCGGCGATTAAGTCGATATAAAATGAGGGACTTATGATAGAGTTTTGGTCCAGTATGTTTAATCTTGTTGTCCTACCCAAGGAGGACGAACGTACGTATCCTACCCAAGGAGAATACGCGAGGTTTAATCTTGGCATCCTACCCATGGAGGATGGCCGTACATATCCTACCCAAGGAGAATATGTAGTTTCCGTTTTAATTCTTTAACCCATTCCCAACCCTTGGGAATCCCATGCCTTGTAGAAAGTGTGAACTCACCTCGATTTGCTCGGTATGCTAAATTACGTGCTCACAAATAATCAGTCAAGGCCTATAGCATGCACGTATACTCAATTAGTTTAAGTTCATGTGATTCACGTATAGTCTAAAATCATAAGGTGTTAAATCAATGACCTCCAAATAGCACATTGCACGTATTCAAGCTCATGCATACCATTCCTAACAGTTACTTGCATTATCCTCATCAGTTAACATAGTCTTCACTAACCTAGTTAACTACTAACAGAATTAACTGAGTTACTGTGCTTGATTATTAACTTGACGAAACACATTTGTTTCGTCGTGAACCCATTCGGCGAAACCCCCTGGTTTCGTCGTGATTACCCTCAGCGAAACACTCTTGTTTCGTCGTGCCAGTTTCGTCATGATTGGCGTTTCATCCATGATGCAATTCAGTTACGTCGTGTTATCAGTTACACACAGAAACCCTAATCATTCTGAGCAGCCGTTTTACACTAATCTCGAACAACCAGTTATCATACAACGCGGTAATCATTGATCATCACATATGTAACCTGTACTCTATGCATAACAGTTGCTAAACAGACATATAATCTACACAATCATTACATGTATATACGATGGATAATCATTTAGATTTGTTGGTTCTCTATTTCAAAGAACCATCATATGGTTATGATCCAATTAATTTGGTCAGATTCTACACTAACATAAACTCCACAGATAACACAACATGTCAACCCTAACATCATCCCAGTGAATCAATTAATCATAAGCAAATCGTTGTGATCGCAAACATTCATCTCTATCTTCTATCATTAAACCCCAGTCTACAGCAATCTATTAACAATCATCATACTAGTCATGCATTCATGAACTGATAAACATTAGCAATAAACTAACCGATATGTATAGGAGCTACAACGAAGGACTTGCAAGTTCCTAACGATGATGGTGATGATTGCCGTTGGTTAACAGAGAGGGAGAGATAGCTAGGGTTTTCTAATACCGACTCACGTAACCTACACCCTCATATACGCAAGTTATAAAGTCTTGGGCCATACTGGGCTTCGGGGAACTTGGGCCGGCGAAACACCCTGTTTCGTCGAGGTGTTTGTGACGAAACAACCTGGTTTCGTCGAGACGCTTTGCGGCGAAACGCTGGGTTTCGTCGAGGTTGTTCGGGGTCGAGATTTCTTTTAAGGGGGTGAGGATGTAACACCTCGAAAATTCACGTCCTATAATGTATTGACACGTGTCATATGTTTGAACGTGTGAAAGAATGTTCTTGAAGGACTAAAGTTGACAAACATGGAAAACATGTGAATATAATGGTGCAAAAATGTCAACAATGGGTAATTATACTTTACAATAACCCTACATGATGCTCATACCTTCAAACGAATAAATCATGGATCATACGAAGCTAAATATGAAAGAAAGTGAGAGATTACAAACTACAGGGGTTAAATGTGTCAACATGTTTAAAGTATACCTCTGAGTGACCTTTTAGCAAACCCGAAGCTTTGTAACGATTAATTATGCTCACTAGAATGCGTGATAAAAATTTCACCAAGTTTCGTTATTGTATGAGAAAGTTATGATAAAATTCGTGTGCGAGGGGTTAAAAGCGTCAACGTTGAAATCTATGACTTTTCGGGTAATCAAAAGTTAACCAAGGACTTAACAAAGTTGGTATAAGTCTTGAAGCCCTTAGAATTCAATTTAGAGGGCCCAAAGTGCAAGAAATAAAGGTAAGATCAAGTTTGGAAGTCCAGGGGTCAAAACTGTCAACATTTGAAAGATTCTTTGTGCTGGCCAAGGGCTTGCGCACCTCAAGACCCAGAGCCTTACGGTGCGCAAGCAGGTCCCAGATGCAGCAACTCGTTTCTGTTGCCTGTTCAGCCCATGTAAACGTCATGTATTGCCCTTTAACACTTCATGGGCGCCCCTTACATGTTCCTAGGCCTTATGGGCACTTGTAAATGATCTGGGATCCATGGTAGCATGAGTTGTCAACAATCTAATGGATCAAAATCACTATAAAAAGGCCATTCATATTGCAACTTGTGATCACTCTTTCCATCTGCTTTCTTGGAGCTTCCTGGAGCATAAGAGCAGACCCTAAGCATCCCAAATCGTTCATAGGACTTTGGTAAGTATGCTTAACCTTTCTTAGTTGAGTTTTTACTTAGTTTTAGCTTAAAAGTCAAACCGTCGTAATTAACGGTTGACTTAACGATTAATCATTAATGGTCCAGTGATTAGTCGAATTGAAGGTAGTTATAAGTTGGTAATTATGTGGGCATTAAACCCTTAAAAAGGCTCCCTCTGATTCCCACTCTAACTAGATCAAATGTCGGGTCAAAGTTGAGTAGAAAAAGTCAACAGAACTATAATTTGCAAATTAGCATGTAATTAACAATGTAAATGGTATGTAACCTATTTTATCACTGATATAACTTGTTAATAGGCATAAGAACTAGTCTAAGCTTGTTTGATCCGACAATTTTCTGTTTAGACCCGGTTCGGAACCGAAAGTCGCAAAACTTTGACTGTTGATTTGACTTCAGTTCTGAACCGATTTAGTATGATTTGGAAATGCCTTAGAGCTTCCTTAGGACCAGGCTACATGTTAGCATAACCCTCTATGGTTGGATCATTGATTGTCCGATTCGTTTACTCGTTTCAGTTAAATGCCTAATGTTGACCAATATGCCCTTTTAACCATAAAACAAGAATTTTGGATATGTGAAAGGACAATAACCTTTGTTACTGATTTATAAACATGTCCCTAAAGTTTCACATCAGTTGGAGGTCTATAATAGGAGTTATGCTAAAAAGGTCGATTAAGAAGCTTTTTGTTAATTAAACGGCGCAATTAGCATAAAGCCTATCTAAACCCAATTTTCGACACCAAACCTTTTACCCACTGATGTAATATAATATTTTGGGATTTTTAAAGATTTTTAATTATTTTTAACCTGCTCATAACCTAAGGTTATGGCATTAATTCGGTAAATACCGAATATACCCTTTTCGGTCATAAAATGAGTTTTACATAGTATTTTGACACCAATCCAATTGCTACTAATTTTATATAATAAATAAAGTATTTTGAAGTTTATAACCTGTTCAGAAAACTCAGATTTCCGGTATAACCTGGAAATCGCTTAAAATGGCTTTTTACGCGTATTAAACGCATAGTTTGGGTTTAAAACCATTTTGTCATATAAGACCTATTACCAACTGATATGACCTATTACAATAAGTTATTTTACTGATGTATTCGGACCCGAATCTCAGAACTTCATCTAATCTCTTTTATAATCTTTTAAATGACCAAAATACCCCTACGGGGCTTATATTGAGATTAAACTCGTTTTGGGCATAATGGAAGGTATCCTACTGATATCACAACATGTATAAGGCATATTAACTTAAGAAACCTGTATAGGACCCATATGGCTACCCGTTACGCCTCTTGCGCGTTCGGTTCGGTTTATGTAACTAGTTTGCATAAATTAGCCGAAACGGGTCAAACCTTATCATTTTCTTTTCAAAATCCAGAATGTATTTAGTTTACCCATTTTATACAAGTCTTCATACTTGTTGGGTCTAAAACACATTCTATTCCGGTCTTCGCTTAATCATGCGTTTGAACCGTATATTTCCTTAAAACTAACCGGTCTAAGTTTAGGCTTAATTAAAGACCCGTTAGTATTCTAATTGGTTATTTATACCATCATTCCAGACTAGAGCCTTCCGGTAAATTATACCTATGCTTACTTAAGTGAATACGACTGAGTTATTTTAAATCTTGCTATTTAAGACAGGAGCTAGCTCAGGTAAATACTCTTAACTTATTTTCCCTATTACGGGCTTGAGATACGGTAATATAAATACCGCATGGTCAGGTATGGGATTCAAAGACCAATGAGTCGGGAAATCCAAATAACCTGTTTTAATTCGTATTGCTTGACTGAAACATTGGGGGTTAATGCGACCGTGTCCTGGATATCATTGACTCATTAAATGCAATGGCCACGACCTAAGCACGGGGTGTAGGCATACACCTGACAGATGCTATATGCTTATTAATTAATTATACCCAATAAGGGAATAGTGTTGTCTTGAACCGGCATAGAACCGGGCCCCGTATGTAGAGCAAGTTATGTAAAACTGATAACATGAGATATAGTTTGTCCCAAGTATAAAAGATTAATTTTGCCTTGGGCATTTTAATCAAAGTGTCAACATATTTTCGTGCCTTGTGCACCTAAACCAATTTTCTTAAACTCTTTTCAAATGAGTCAGTTGAGTGTATTTACCAGTGAAAACTGACGTATTTTCCAAAGTCTAAGTGACAGGTACAAGTACGTAATAGGCTGGAAGCTGCTCAGGGCGTTAATAAGGAATCTTGCAAGTTCTAGGCGCCTAAAGTCTGTTGAACAATGTTATGTTTTATGATCCGCCTGTGGATCCTTTACTTTCCGTTGTAATACCTTGATATTACGTTATATTCGGATTGTAATATATTTATCTTTTGCTTCCGCTGTGCATTTAAATTGTGTTGTTTGACTATGATGATATCAACTACGTCACGATACTCCCCACCGGGCCCACCGGTGACACGTGGAAAGTCGGGGTGTGACAGGTTGGTATCAGAGCCAACATTGAGCGAATTAAACACTAGCCTATTTGTGTTTAATCTCAATGACACATTAGCACATTCTTTGACCTTCTGAGTCTAGACTTAACATAGGAATATTCTCAATCCTAATCTACAAATTTTTGCTTCCAATTTTTTTATATATTGGATACGTCGTCAAGCGAAGAAGCTGTAATAGGAATTCTCCACACACGGAGCCTTGAAATGCTGAACTTCGTACCGCGACCAGGGTGAAACGTGCAACCAAGGAGAAAGCATTCAAAAATAGAATGAAGAAGAAACTCCTTTTGCTGAAGATCGTTTCCTTAATAGTCCTTATAAGGACATATTCATCTTTCAGTCCCTTCGAGGACAATATTATTCCTTTCAAGTCACGTTCAGGGCAATTCTGTACCTCCTTTAAAATCATTGGAATGTTTTATCAAAATTTCATTTTTATCAATATATATATAAATATAATACATGAAATAAATGAGAAGTATCATTCCTTTTATAAGATCTACCATTATAATAAAATGGCAAAATCTAAAAAGGACAAGACCTAGCCGCGTGTCATTTTAAGACCGGGCCAAGATAGTAGTTCCATAATTAGATTCAGATCCTTGTTAACATTCCAATTTAGGATTGTTCTGCGTTAAATATTAAAAGAGTCTTAAAGGTAAAACCTAGCCTAAATGTCATTGTAGACATGGCCAAGACGGTAAAACTTATCTAAAAGATTCCAATCCCTGTTAACATCCGTAAGTATGTTAACATTTTTGGCAAACTGTGAATCGTTAAAGGCACACAGGCCATCTTTAAAAAGGGGGTTAATCTAAATTCCCTTATTTGAAATAAACATCCATTAGTGATGAAGTGCCTACGGGCCAAACTTGCTGTCCGATAAGACAACGTCAGTGGTGGTCTTTGACCCCCGTCTAAAGATGTTGGACTACGTCCAAGCATAATAGTTTGTATGATCAGTGCGATCTTGACTAATATCATCAAATGAAGATGATCATATTATAAACATCCATAAGTGATGAAATGCCTACGGGCTATAATTAACGTCCTCTGAGACTAAAGACAGTGGTAGCCTACAACTCCCTGTCAAGAAAAGGTAATGAACTTTGATTCAAACCTTAATGCCTCGATTCTCTGAAATCATGGCTTATATCATCCTATGAGATAATCATATTATGAACATCCCTTAGAAGGGAAGTGGCTACGGGCTATAGTTAATGTCCTCTGAGACTAAAGACAGTGGTAGCCTACAACTCCCTGTCAAGAAAAGGTAATGAACTTTGACTCAAACCTTAATGCCTCGATTCTCTGAAATCATGGCTTATAAATTAAACTTGTCTACACGACTAGGCCATTTGTGCTATTATTATCTTGTAAATTAGGATTATTGATAAAAATCCTGAATAAAATAAATATCCTTCCTTCACTGCCAGTATACATATTAAAAAGAATCTTAAAGTTACGACCTAGCCTATATGTCATTCCAGACGTGGCCAAGATGGTAAGACCTATTCCAGAGATTCAGATCCTTGTTAACACCTAAGAACGTGTTAACACTCTTGACAAATGTGATTCGAGAAAATCACAACAGTCATCCTTATAATTGGATTCTTCCAATTTTCTTGTCTAGCCTAGTGATGTAGAAATCATGGCTTATATCATCCTATAAAATGAACATATTATAAACATCCATTAGTGATGAAGTGCCTACGGGCTAAACTTGTTGTCTGATAAGACAACGATAGTGGTGGTCTTGACCTCCTGTCTAAAAATGTGGACCATGTCCAAGCATAATAGTCGGTATGATCCATACGATCTCGACTAATAGCATCTGAAAAGATGATCATATCATAAACATCCCTCAGAAGGGAAATGCCCACGGGCTATATCTATTGTCCTAGAAGACAAAAAGACAGTTGTAGTTGTCGACTCTCTGTCAAGAAAAGTAACCAACTATGCTCAAACCTTAAATGCCTCGATCCCAAACGATCATGGCTTGTAAATTCAAAAATTGTCCTCGTGACAAGGTCTGTGGTGCCACTTTAAAAATCCTTAATGTTTTATAACTAGGATAAATTCTAATGAAAATACTAATAAAATTAACAAATTAACCCATATGGTTTATATTACCATGGTTAATAAATTATCAAAAATGATAATTTCATAATAACCTCTGAATAAATCATTGTCAATGTTTATGTAGCCATCAGGCTACATGGCTGGATTAGATGAAGTTAACAGCCACATGAAGGAGAACAATGATACAACCAGAATTAATGTAACTGGAGCGGAACTGCAGGCAATAATAGATTATGCTGTTACTCGAGCTCTTGACATACAGTATGATGAATCAAATGATACCCACTCTAAGACTCTATCTGTGGCTCGCAGTAAGCCCCCTTCTAAAACACATGAGTCAAGGGAGGACGATGTTCATAACTTGTCAAATCAAAGGAGTATTCCGTCTAGACAGGTTGTGTTTCATCAAGAGACACCAGTTAAGACCTGCTCATATAAATATTTTGTCTCCTGCAAGCCCAGAGACTTTACAGGAGAAAAAGGGGCCATCGATTGCATGACATGGCTCGATGAGATGGACGCTGTTGTTGACATCAGCGGTTGTGCAGAGCAAGATGTTGTGAAATTTGTTTCACAATCATTCAAAGGAGAAGCGTTGGCATGGTGGAGATCATTGCTCCAAGCCACGGGAAAGGTTCTACTCTACAACTTATCTTGGGATCAATTTGTTGCATTAGTAAAGGAAAACTATTGCCCTCAGCATGAGGTAGAAAAGATAGAGTCAGACTTCTTGACTCTAGTCATGGAGAATTTGGATTGTCAGGCATATGTGACAAGTTTCAACACTATGTCCCGCCTAGTTCCTTATTTAGTCACCCCTGAACCTAAACGCATAGCGCGTTTCATCGGTGGTTTGGCACCAGAAATAAAAGGGAATGTTAAGGCTTCAAGGCCAATCACCTACAGATCAGTTGTAGATTTATCCTTGTCTCTCACTCTAGATATAGTGAGACAAAAGTCGATCAAGAATGAAACTAATGAGAAAAGACAAAGGGAGGAGGATAACTCTCAGAATCCTAAGAAGAGCAAATCCGAGTTCAACAATAACCAACAAGATTCCAACAAAAAGCCTACATGCAAAACCTGCAAAAGAAGACATTGGGGACAGTGTCGATTAAACCAAAAGATAAAGCAATGTGGCATCTGTAAAAGAGCTGGCCACCAGTCCCACGAATGTAGGGACATAAAGGATGCAAACTGTTTCAGCTGTGGCGAAAAGGGGCACATCAGTACTAATTGCCCTAAGGCTGCCAAGAAAGGAGCAGCTAAGTCTGGGAAGGATAAGAAAGGAAACGCCTGGACTACCGGTTGAATGCCAGAGTCAGTGCACATCCATAATAGCATTAGGTACGTCCTTACCATTTAGCATTGATAGTGTCTGCTAAGTATCTTACGTAATGCAAGAGATAATAAACCTTTTGTAAACCATAAGCTTAGCAAAATTTTGATTGCATTCATAAGAACTCCAGATATTAAATATAAGGTATAACTTACCAATGGAATTTATATTGACCATCTCTCCCATCCTCGAAGATAATTCTCCCATAAGAATCTGGAGTACTTTTCCCCAGAAAGAGTACGGCAATATATATTATTTTATTTTATTATTTTCTCATTGTTTTCTATCGCATGCGAATGCCAAACTATGTTTGATAAAAGTGCCATATGAGGAGTGGCGTATCCTAGTGTGTCCCATAGATTGCTTCCATGCCTGATCAGTATGGAGGTTTAATGCATGGAACCCCTGAGATATCCCAATGGTCATATTGTACTAGAGTCGACTAGTAGTATTCAAAGAAGATATCCAATATAAAAATGTCCTTATAAGTATCTCTACTTAGGACATCCTTACATTTGTAAAGAGAATGTGTCATTTATCTGACACCGACATCGATAGATGAACCAAAGCCTGAGAATACGGACACCTCTGACATCTCTGTGTGTCGTAATTATCTTCTTTATAAGAATTACCATGTTTACCTCCTGAGAGGAAAGTGGATCTTAGGACAAACATCCCGCTTAGGGCTGCAATTATTGTAAAAGCCTTATATCTGTTAGTACCAACGAAATAGGAAAAACTAAGAGCCAAATCGATAGGTTTTTAGAGAAGGTTTCATAAAGCCAAAATTCAAAGTTCTAAGAACTCTGATTTTTAGTAAATAAGAAAGACGGTTCATCTTGCTTATGCATTGATTCCCCAACCCTATTTAGGCAACAATTAAGAATCGCCATTAGCTACCCAGGATCGTCGATTTGTTCGACTAGCTGTAAGGAATAACTATTCTTTGAGATTAGTTAAGCAGTGGTTGGAATAACCATCTCACCTTAAGATAAGCTTTTCTATAATAGTTGATATATAAGTATCAAGGCTACTCCTTTGAAGACCTTGTATAGATGGAATGTTAAAAATCTATTGTTAGGACAATGGATTGGTAAGTCCAATTATCAGGGTCTGAAAGTTGCATTGGAAACAACAAATAAGATCACGCAAATTCATAATCATCTGTAAGATGCCAGTATTCGGCAGAGAATCAAGAATTAATGAAAGTAGCAACCCTCCTAAATCCTTGTTAAGGAATAAGGTTCAACAAAAGATATCACCCAGGAAGGGTGTGCCAAATTTGTTAAATTATCAGGCTAGTTAAGCTCAAAATATATAGAATCATCCGAAGAAAATCGGATGTATCAAGATCAAGTAGCTTATAAGTTAAAAACTATTTAAGGAGTTTAGCGGAGCTCGCAATACATTGCACACTAGTGGCTGAAGGATGTGTTTCGCCAATAAATCAAGAAGCACTATCACATAATGATATGCGGGCTTATGATGTGATGAGCATCCTGTATCGATTGAGGATCGACAGGTTAAGAAGCTCCAAAAATGTTATAAAAGTTAAGTCCATTATGCGACAAAAAGAACTTCCATCATCTTAACAAATCTCGAGGTCGAGATTTCTTTTAAGGGGGTGAGGATGTAACACCTCGAAAATTCACGTCCTATAATGTATTGACACGTGTCATATGTTTGAACGTGTGAAAGAATGTTCTTGAAGGACTAAAGTTGACAAACATGGAAAACATGTGAATATAAGGGTGCAAAAATGTCAACAATGGGTAATTATACTTTACAATAACCCTACATGATGCTCATACCTTCAAACGAATAAATCATGGATCATTCGAAGCTAAATATGAAAGAAAGTGAGAGATTACAAACTACAGGGGTTAAATGTGTCAACATGTTTAAAGTATACCTCTGGGTGACCTTTTAGCAAACTCGAAGCTTTGTAACGATTAATTATGCTCACTAGAATGCGTGATAAAAATTTCATCAAGTTTCGTTATCGTATGAGAAAGTTATGATAAAATTCGTGTGCGAGGGGTTAAAAGCGTCAACGTTGAAATCTATGACTTTTCGGGTAATCAAAAGTTAACCAAGGACTTAACAAAGTTGGTATAAGTCTTGAATCCCTTAGAATTCAATTTAGAGGGCCCAAAGTGCAAGAAATAAAGGTAAGATCAAGTTTGGAAGTCCAGGGGTCAAAACTGTCAACATTTGAAAGATTCTTTGTCCTGACCAAGGGCTTGCGCACCTCAAGACCCAAAGCCTTACGGTGCGCAAGCAGGTCCCAGATGCAGCAACTCGTTTCTGTTGCCTGTTCAGCCCATGTAAACGTCATGTATTGCCCTTTAACACTTCATGGGCGCCCCCTACATGTTCCTAGGCCTTAGGGGCACTTGTAAATGATCTGGGATCCATGGTAGCATGAGTTGTCAACAATCTAATGGATCAAAATCACTATAAAAAGGCCATTCATGTTGCAACTTGTGATCACTCTTTCCATCTGCTTTCTTGGAGCTTCCTGGAGCATAAGAGCAGACCCTAAGCATCCCAAATCGTTCATAGGACTTTGGTAAGTATGCTTAACCTTTCTTAGTTGAGTTTTTACTTAGTTTTAGCTTAAAAGTCAAACCGTCGTAATTAACGGTTGACTTAACGATTAATCATTAATGGTCCAGTGATTAGTCGAATTGAAGGTAGTTATAAGTAGGGGTGTAAACGAGCCGAGCCGAGCCGAGCCAGTGTGGGCTCGGGCTCGGGCTCGAAGCTAAACGAGCCGGCTCGGGCTCGGTTCGATAATTATAGCGAGCCGGAAATAAGGGCTCGAGTTCGGTTCGAAGCTAAACGAGCCGGCTCGGGCTCGGTTCTATAATTTCCTTGGCCATCACTTAACCGCCGGCGGCCATACCAGAAATCCGGTAAAGCTGAGGTCGGGCCGGAAAATAATGGTAATTAACTTCATCAACAGCAAATCACAGGGCTCAGATTGCACCATTCTTCTTCATCTTTAATCGTCAACAATTGCAAATCTGAGATCTATGTTTACAAGAGACACTTAGATGAGGAAGAAATGTTGTTGTAAATGTGCTGCGTTCCATCCATGTAACTGATTAGCTAACCCTAATTTTTAATTAAAAGGGGTTTATTGGACCAAGGCCCACAATTGGAAGTGGGTCGTTGGGATTGAAGACTACTTTTGTGGTGATAAATTTAGTTTATTTAAATTTCAAATTTGATTTGTTTTGTTGTCATCCAAGATTGTTTTATAATTTGCCATTAGTATAAATAGATCACCTTTTATTTTAATAGTCGTAATTTTCTATAATTTTTATTTTATATTTGATATTTAATTGTTTAATAATTAATATAGACTTTATAATATATATATATATATATATATATATATATAATGATAACGAGCCAAACGAGCGAGCCAACGAGCCAACTATCGAGCGAGCCACGAACCGAACCTACCTTGGCTCGGGCTCGGCTCGTTTAGATCGAGCCAATTTCGAGCCGAGCCAATTTCGAGCCGAGCTTTTTTCGAGCCGAGCTTTTTTCAAACTTTTTTCGAGCGAACTTCGAGCGAACTGCGAGCCGCGAGTTTTTTGAACAGCCCTAGTTATAAGTTGGTAATTATGTGGGCATTAAACCCTTAAAAAGGCTCCCTCTGATTCCCACTCTAACTAGATCAAATGTCGGGTCAAAGTTGAGTAGAAAAAGTCAACAGAACTATAATTTGCAAATTAGCATGTAATTAACAATGTAAAAGGTATGTAACCTATTTTATCACTGATATAACTTGTTAATAGGCATAAGAACTAGTCTAAGCTTGTTTGATCCGACAATTTTCTGTTTAGACCCGGTTCGGAACCGAAAGTCGCAAAACTTTGACTGTTGATTTGACTTCAGTTCTGAACCGATTTAGTATGATTTGGAAATGCCTTAGAGCTTCCTTAGGACCAGGCTACATGTTAGCATAACCCTCTATGGTTGGATCATTGATTGTCCGATTCGTTTACTCGTTTCAGTTAAATGCCTAATGTTGACCAATATGCCCTTTTAACCATAAAACAAGAATTTTGGATATGTGAATGGACAATAACCTTTGTTACTGATTTATAAACATGTCCCTAAAGTTTCACATCAGTTGGAGGTCTATAATAGGAGTTATGCTAAAAAGCGCGATTAAGAAGCTTTTTGTTAATTAAACGGCGCAATTAGCATAAAGCCTATCTAAACCCAATTTTCGACACCAAACCTTTTACCCACTGATGTAATATAATATTTTGGGATTTTTAAAGATTTTTAATTATTTTTAACCTGCTCATAACCTAAGGTTATGACATTAATTCGGTAAATACCGAATATACCATTTTCGGTCATAAAATGAGTTTTACATAGTATTTTGACACCAATCCAATTGCTACTAATTTTATATAATAAATAAAGTATTTTGAAGTTTATAACCTGTTCAGAAAACTCAGATTTCCGGTATAACCTGGAAATCGCTTAAAATGGCTTTTTACGCGTATTAAACGCATAGTTTGGGTTTAAAACCATTTTGTCATATAAGACCTATTACCAACTGATATGACCTATTACAATAAGTTATTTTACTGATGTATTCGGACCCGAATCTCAGAACTTCATCTAATCTCTTTTATAATCTTTTAAATGACCAAAATACCCCTACGGGGCTTATATTGAGATTAAACTCGTTTTGGGCATAATGGAAGGTATCCTACTGATATCACAACATGTATAAGGCATATTAACTTAAGAAACCTATATAGGACCCATATGGCTACCCGTTACGCCTCTTGCGCGTTCGGTTCGGTTTATGTAACTAGTTTGCATAAATTAGCCGAAACGGGTCAAACCTTATCATTTTCTTTTCAAAATCCAGAATGTATTTAGTTTACCCATTTTATACAAGTCTTCATACTTGTTGGGTCTAAAACACATTCTATTCCGGTCTTCGCTTAATCATGCGTTTGAACCGTATATTTCCTTAAAACTAACCGGTCTAAGTTTAGGCTTAACTAAAGACCCCGTTAATATTCTAATTGGTTATTTATACCATCATTCCAGACTAGAGTCTTCCGGTAAATTGTACCTACGCTTACTTAAGTGAATACGGCTGAGTTATTTTAAATCTTGTTATTTAAGACAGGAGCTAGCTCAGGTAAATACTCTTAACTTATTTTCCCTATTACGGGCTTGGGATACGGTAATATAAATACCGCATGGTCAGGTATGGGATTCAAAGACCAATGAGTCGGGAAATCCAAATAACCTGTTTTAATTCGTATTGCTTGACTGAAACATTGGGGGTTAATACGACCGTATCCTGGATATCCTTGACTCATTAAATGCAATGGCCACGACCTAAGCACGGGGTGTAGGCATACACCTGACAAATGTTATATGCTTATTAATTAATTATACCCAATAAGGGATTCCCAATAAGGGAATAGTGGTGTGTCGGTTAATCTTGAACCGGCATAGAACCGGGCCCCGTATGTAGAGCAAGTTATGTAAAACTGATAACATGAGATATAGTTTATCCCAAGTATAAAAGATTAATTTTGCCTTGAGCATTTTAATCAAAGTGTCAACATATTTTCGTGCCTTGTGCACCTAAACCAATTTTCTTAAACTCTTTTCAAATGAGTCAGTTGAGTGTATTTACCAGTGAAAACTGACGTATTTTCCAAAGTCTAAGTGACAGGTACAAGTACGTAATAGGCTGGAAGCTGCTCAGGGCGTTAATAAGGAATCTTGCAAGTTCTAGGCGCCTAAAGTCTGTTGAACAATGTTATGTTTTATGATCCGCCTGTGGATCCTTTACTTTCCGTTGTAATACCTTGATATTACGTTATATTCGGATTGTAATATATTTATCTTTTGCTTCCGCTGTGCATTTAAATTGTGTTGTTTGACTATGATGATATCAACTACGTCACGATACTCCCCACCGGGCCCACCGGTGACACGTGGAAAGTCAGGGTGTGACATCACAGGTATGAGGTTTGGGCTACAAAAGATTCGGGAATTAGTGATTATTTGTTGTTTTGTTTCATCCGATTGATGTTAGTTTAATAGTTTGTTCATATAAACAGTCATTGAATTAATATCAGTTGATTTTTATAATGTGTTATCATCAGGTTGTTGGTATTTTCGAGTTTTTCAATGGCTCAAAAGAGGTAGAAAAAAAGCAGTTAGGGGCTCAGATGTTAAAAAAAATTGGGCTAAAAGGGTAAAAGTGATATAATCACAGGGGCCAAAATCGTAATTTACTCTTTTATGTATTACTTAACATGTATCCTCTTGACTTTCTAAATTTATTTGTTTGTGGTTATGTCAAGTGTTTTAATTGGTTGGATTGTTGTCTTATTAAAACGTTAACAGGTCGAAAAGAGGCCACCTTT
This sequence comes from Helianthus tuberosus, assembly GCA_030545235.1. Classification (NCBI taxonomy): domain Eukaryota; kingdom Viridiplantae; phylum Streptophyta; class Magnoliopsida; order Asterales; family Asteraceae; genus Helianthus; species Helianthus tuberosus. Next base: position 37,296 of record JARYGA010002182.1, read on the forward strand.
GAGGTTAAAGAGAACGATCCAAAAGCTGAGAAAATATAGGCAGTAAACCAACCATATTTGAATGTTACTACACTTTCCTCCAATGTTGCCTATCGTTTACTTTTTCATTAAAATGACACAATTTCATGTTTTACCACTCTATCAGTTTTATTTTATATTGTTTTGTGGTTGTACACTCTTCATGTTCGTTTTAATTTTATAAATTAAAAAAATGGTGCTTTTGTTTATAATGTTCTTTAGACTTGTGTTCACCTAACGTGGGTGTTTGGGATTGTTTATTTTGAGCTGCTTTTAAGTTTTTGACTTCTTAAAAGTTAATATGTCATTTTTGTAGTGTTTGGATAATGTGTTTTGAGAATGCGTTTCACTGGTTTGAAAAGAAGAAAAAGAAATGTTCGATGGTTGTAATATTTTCAAATAGGAGATGGAAAAGAGGAAAAAGGAGACGCAAACCCAAACACCATCAATATACATTGTCTTTGTTTGTTACCTTAGCGTAACCCGTCCAACGGACGGGTATTAAACTAGTTATAATTTTAATGTTGGGCTTGTGGAGGGTACACCCTCGTCCGCAAACCAGGTCTAACACCTACGAACCTCCATCTATACAAACAACAACTACGGATCTCCCCCACATCAAGATCTGGATGGCAACCAAATCGGCCTCATGTCCAGCTAGATCTGGACGATCACACAGACCTCCGGTTGTGGATTGTCTTATAATAAGTAAATATAATTTGTTTTTTACGTGTCTAACATCCTTCAATGGAACTAGTAACCCACCCCATTAAGAAAAAAAAAACCTTTTATTTAGTCTCCAAAACATGCCCTGCTTGTGGTGTGCACATATAAAGTATATATGTGTGGGCGCTCGGGGGGCAAAAGTGAAATGGTACTAACTTTAACGTTATTTTACTAAATTCATGAAAATAACGTTAAAAGCGGCGGATGGTTAATCATGCATCATGTGGTGATGTTGATAGCTGAAAGACACGGGGTACATGCACCAATCAGTCTCCGTCCCGATTGTTTGAGTGTTATGTGTCTTAGGTCCAAGGCTTGATACAAAACTACAATCAAGCCGGGGGTCTCACTGGAAGCAACCTCTCTATTCCTACGAGTAGAGGTAAGGTTGTCTACATCTACCCTCCTCAGACCCTACCTTAGCTTTGCTATTGGTGGGATTTACTGAGTATGATGATGATGATGATTTAGTCTCCAAAACATAAAGAGATTATTTTACATGTAAACATGATGTTAGATCTAACCCTTTGCTTGAATGAAAAACTCTAAATCCAAACAACTTACGTAAGTTGAAAGTTCCTGATCCAGCGGGTTTAGACGGAAGTTTTGATAGGATAAAGCTAATTCGGTAGAAATCTCATTAGAATAGTCATAAGTAGAAGGATTCCATTCACACCGAAAGAGCATACATCATTTTACAAGCTGGAGAGAGCATCATGCAATCTCTCCAGCATCTCTCCTAGATTCCAAAACTTAACAACTAATGAACACATGAGACCTTGGAGAGGACAAGAGCTCGTTCGTGCGGATGAGCTTCATTCGTGCAGATGAGGTCTGATTCACACGGATGAATGCTTATCCGTGCGGATGAAGGTTGATTCGTGCGGATGAAAGACTAGTTCGTGCAGATGAACTCCATTATTCAAACGGATCAGGCTCATTCGTGCGGATGAATGATTCATGCGCACAAACCTGGCAATCCTGCGTACGAAACTCACTCGTCCGTTAGAAACGTCGTTGTTCACATTTTTCGATCTAAAATCTTTATTTCTTCGACCTTTATGATGATTCTTCCACAGACTAGGTCGAATTTCATTATTGATCAATCCTATGGTTTCAATTTTACTTTTTGTCCGTGGATTGACCTTTAATTTGATGTTTTTCTTCTAAAACCCCCTAAGAGTCCATAAATCATGAGCGTAGGTGATTCAGTCAACTGTTAGATTGATTGAATCAGTACTGTAGCTCTGATACCAATTGAAAGTTTCGGATCCAACGGGTTTAGACGGAAGTTTGGATGATAAAGCTAATTTGGTAGAAATCTCGTTAGAATAATCATAAGTAGAAGGATTTCATTCATACCGAAAGAGCATACATCATCTTACAAGCTGGAGAGAGCATCACGCAATCTCTCCAGCATCTCTCCTAGATTCCAAAACTTAACAACTAATGAACACATGACCCTATTTATACATGAAGTTTGGTGAGGATGAACACATCCGTGCGGATGTGTCTTGTCCGTGCGGATGAGTCTCATCCGTACGAATGAGCTATCGTCCTCTCAAAGGTCTCATGTGTTCGAATCTAACTCGTAACTATACAATATTCAACACACGCTCTATCTAGCATATTTGCACAGTGACGGACACACAAAATATGCACTAATATAAGTATCTTATAAATGTTTGTATATGAAATCACCAAACTAACTAAAAGCAAAACCCGGAAAAAAAAAAGTAAAATCATTAACTGAAGCCGTTATGTTGGAAATGCGTGCATTAGCTTGAATGCTAGAACTTATATATAGGTGGTATGTGTGCGCGTTTAAATTTAAGGTAGAAAGAGATGGTCAACGAAGGTGTGCATTGTGCATGTTTGGGTGGTCATCAAAGCAGGGGCGGACCTACCCGTTGGCCAGGGTGGGCGGCCGCACCCCTTGAAAATATGATTGAACACCTCATCCGCACCGCAGTAAATAATTTCTAGGCCCCCCACTGCATCAAAGGGATTATAGTTTACTTAATTTGAAGGTAAAGTTCGTCAAATTTAAAGTCTTGTGCGTGTTTAAGGATTAGGATTAGACGTTTATGTAAGGTTAATTAAATGTAACAAATATGTCAAGAATAATCAAGTTAACTTCAAAATATGTTAAAAAGAGTTGCTACAAATATCAATGCAAGACTATTCGTAATTTCCTAATGTAAGGTGGTGTTCATGTATAGGTAGTTTTTCAGTATGAATCATATAATAGTCGAAATTGGATGAAATAAAACATGATACAAGATACTATATGGTGTTTATGCTTGGATGACTTTTTGTATAAAAATAAACAACTATAACAAGATATAATAAAAATACAACATAACAAATATATATCGATGCATTTTTTTTTTTTACTATTTCAGGTTACCATAACTAAATCATCAATCTTTTCTAGTATTCCAAGTAACTAATAGATAAAAATGGTACATTCATATGTTGATTATTCATTCAAAACACATTTCCCTGGAATTGGTGGTAGACTCAAGTTATTCTTGGAGTACTCTGTTTGGTTCAATGGGTGCCCCGAAAATGTTCAAGAATTGATTCTATTGGCCATTCAAAAAAAATATTATTATATATATCAATTACTATCGTCCATTTGCGCCAGGGAATTTTCCATGTTTTGGTTTTTGCCACTGTAGTTTGTCTTCTTTGATTTACAACCTCAGCACATTATTGAACAACATGTATGACATATAGCCATGGTTGCAAAAGTCGCTAGGCGCTTCCTAGTCGGTCGACCAGAGAGTTGAGAGTACTCGGTCTACGTGGAGAGTACTCGGGGAGTACTCGGACATGTTAAATTATAAAGAAATTACATTTTGGAGATTAAATATATGTCAAATAACATAAATTTACTATTATTTATTACAAAATACGTGAAAATGATATTCATTCTTTAATATGATAGGCATAGAAATTATGTTATATTATTATTTAAGTCAAACTAGGCCCGAGTTGACCTACTAGATCCAATTCTGGCCAAGGTTGAACGCGTTTGACCTACTCTGAGTAATTAGGCGGAGTCAAAGAAAATCGCCTCGGCAGCCTGCCTTGTAGCGACTACTCAGGGAGTACTCGGCCTTGGAAACCTTGTTTTACAACCATGCATATAGCTACAAAAATAAATTTTCTAATAAAAGTATTTAGATGTGTATAATATATATAGGGATCAGTTCAAATGAAAACCATCATGAGTTATGAGAACCGTGAGAACTTTTTGATCCCGCGCGACTTAGGCCAATTTTTTTTGCACAAACGTAGGTGAAAACATTATAAACACGTCTGTAAAAAAAATTGTCGAGTCGGTAGTTTTGACTGATTCAAGTTTTTTTACACACTGGTGTAAATTTTGTATGATTTCTGGTATTGTACAGGTAACGAAATGAACCGTGCCGATAGCGATCGAACAACGTAGGTACCGGTATTTGGTTTTTATTATTTTTGATGATGTAAAACACGTGTCGATATCATTTTGGTCATATCACAAGTTCAGTACCGTTATCGGAATTGATTTTTACTGTTTTTCGATAAATGTAAAACACGTGTCGATATCCTTTTGATCATATAATGACTTTATTTTTTTTGTCTCTCTTTTGGTTGTTACAGCGAATGCTGATACCGTAACAAACTGAAGAAATACCGATTGGATTCACACCATTCACGTTATCATTGCGTCTATATTTCTAATTAAAATTTGTTAAAAGTCGGGTCGCCCCGCCAGGAAGTGCAACAAACTAGTTGATATTATTACAAGTTAACCATTACTAAATATAAACCAAAGGCATCTATTTAAATTACAATAATAATAGTGAGTTCCTAAAGAACACATTTAAAAGCTTCTCAACTAATTAGTTATATTTTATTTCAACTTGTAGATGCAAAAAAAAAAAACCCAACAACCCCTTAATTGGAAGGGAGCGAAAAACAATAAATTTAAACGCCCACCGATATTGATCAAACTTGAATGTTAATTATGCGTGCATTTATATTATTGTTTTTTCCAAAAGAATTAAAAAAAACTAATATTTTATTTTGTTATTAATGTGAATCGTAACAAAAGTTCCTAAGACCATGTGTAGTGGTAACTTGTTATAATGCCCCCACTATGGGGCATTATCCGACACGTGGCAACCCAGTCAGCATGGGGCATTATAGCATAAAGTGGTGTAGTGGGGATAATGCCCCTTTCAATCGTTAAAAAAAAAACAAAGTGATTTCTCATTGGTGGGTCAACCCAAGTCAAACCTCCAACAAGTGCAAAATGGCGTTTTAATTATAATGCCCAAGCAATTTTTTTCCCCCATAATGCCCTATGTAATGGAAGAGTGGGCGTTTTTTTTTATTATAATGCCCCCATAATGCCCCATAATGCCCCACTACACATGGTCTAAACGTAAGAAATTATCGTTGAACTAACACCTTAAATAAAAATAGGCTAATTCTATACACACCCCCCTCCTTTACTGATTACACCCCCCCTTGTGAGAGGAAAACTGTCGGTCCCACGCAGGCCCCACCTGATCGTATGTGAGGGGAGGGGGTGAGAAAAGTAATTAGGGGGGGGGGTGAGAATAGTAGCACCCTAAAAATATCGTTAAACCTCCTTTTTTAAAAGAATTAAAAAATATGTGTTTCTCAATGATTATAATGTCCAAATGAATTATCGTTAAACTAACACAGTAACCAAAACAAATTGTATGAAGAATTTATTAACCCGAGAAATTTTCAAACTATATATGTTGTTGTAACATGGGCATTGAGAGTTTTCCAAAAAAAATTGTACTTTTCACTTTTAACCCAAAATTTTTACTCTTTTGCATTTAAACCCCTTTAACTTTTTTTCTTTTAACAAGCATTTTTTTTCATCTTTTGCAATTTAACCCCCAATATTTTTTTATTTTCAACTTTGGTCCCTCATACTTTTTATCTTTCGCAAATTTTTCGTTTTAAGTTTCGTTATAAATTTTTCGAGTCAACATGCCATAACGTGCGTCTAGCGTTCAACGTTTTTTTGTCTGCTTTTTCCCGGTTGACAGGCAGTCGCAAGTCGCAACACGTCTATTTTTCTTCGCTTGACAAGTTCGTCGCAACAAGCTGGTCCTGGATCGACTTAGTTATTCTTTTCTACGTTTTACATTTATGTCTAATATTTCGTATTAACACACTGCAACGAGCGTACGTGGTTCAACGATTTTCCGTCTGTTTTTCGTTCGGTGTTACTTTTTACTTTTTTTTATTTTATTTTTACGAGCTCTTCTCTTGTTGACGGTAGCTGACAGTGGTGTGGCATTAGTGCTATCTGATATGAATTTACGAACGTATTTAACCTATTAAGTTTTTTACTAATAATTTGTTTCGAGTTTACATTGATATCTCCTTTACTTAAGAAAAGCTAATTTTTTATGTGCATATTTTTATGTACGTGTCGATATAAATTCGATTTGCTCTACATTTCGACAT
>JARYGA010002183.1:0-137500 GCA_030545235.1 Helianthus tuberosus
AATCGGGCAAACGACCCTTAGGGATGGTTTAAGAACATATGTCGTGATCATGTAAGTTATAGAGAAGCATAAAAGTTATAGGCATAAGCCTTTTTGGGTCAAATGTATCAAAATGGCCTTTGCCGTAAATTGAAAATACGAAAGGGGTAAATTCGGGATAAACAATAGAATCACATAAAATCCACCTCAATAGTAGTTTTGGTGGAAGACCCCTCGAAAAGCAATGTGAAAATATGAAGTTAGAAGTGAATGAGTGAGGTTTATGCATTAAAGAGCTTAAATACCCTTAACGGGTCAAAATAAGCGCATAAGTATAAATGGGTTAATGATGTATAACAACCCGTGATTTGAACTTCTTGTGATAGAAAACATTTTAATATATGATGTCCGTAGTAATTTAGGTGTATCAAACTAGTTGGTTTGATGAAAGTATGAAACGGGTCAAAAGCTTTGCTAAAGATTTAATAGTTAAAATGAGGCCGAGGACTTAAAATCTAGAAAATTTGTAATCCGGATGTCGGAATTTAACTCCATGTGATGGAGAATTAAATTACGATCACGTAGGAAGAAACGTGAGGTTAAACGGATAAACGGTTCGAAAGTTACGGCCGTTTTCGTAAAAAGGACCAAAACTAAAAAATAGGAATAGCTGGGCTGCAGCGTGACCCACGGTTCAGACCGTTGGCCACGGTCTGGAGGGGCTATTTGGTTGTTTTGGGATGCAGCGTGACCCATGGTTCAGACCGTAGGCCACGGTCTGGAGGGGCTGTTTGGTTGTTTTGGGCTACAGCGTGACCCACGGTTTAGACCATAGGCCATGGTCTGGAGGGGCTGTTTGGTTGTTATTTTAATTGTTTGACCCATATGACTTGTTTAACCGTGTTATTTAACTACCAAAGCAAACTTTTAAGTTGGTTTTGGTCATAGGTATATGTCAAGGGATTCCCGGATGAAGATCAAGCGAATACGAAGAACCGAACACGATCTATATACAAGCTTCCGCACTATGTATCGTTGTTATTTTAAATGACGAACTTACACATGTTATGTTGTATAACTTTTAATTCTGTAAAAGTTTTAATAAACCCGTATTGTCGTATGAATGTGTAATCGTAAATGCACATTTTAAGTTCATAATTAATAGAAAACCGTTAAATCATAGCAAGGTGTTACACACAAATTTGGAATAACTCGTTTTGTTGATATGGACTAATATCTGATAGGTTGAATGGGAGAATAGAAATTAAAATTAATTAGGGAAAAGTGACTTTTAAATTGAATTATTCAAATATATAATATTATTCTAACAGTATTTAATCTAAAAAACGTTTATGAAAAATACAAAAAGTGGAGTTTTTTTTCCAAAAGTGTGTTGATGGAAAATTTATTTATCAAAATGGATGATTTGAAAAGTATTTACCAAAATATGTGTTTTTTAAAAACTACATTTTCTCACTCCTATTTTAATGGATAAAATTATTTCTATTTATTAGGATGTTTTTTAACAAGTGTTAAGAAAAAAATAAATTAAGTACAACTAAAAAATAGATCGTGAGATACAGAAAAAAAAAATTAATGTTTTCTTTTAATTCAGTTATCAAAGTTTCTTGAACTTTTTTTCAAACATTTCTAAATAGAAACGTTCATATATATATATATATATATATATATAGGGAGCCGTTAAAATAGGAACCACTCGTTCTTCTCTCTGTCACACTCGTTCACCACCATGAAAACCCTTCGTTTTTGGGGTTTCCGACGAACATACGGCCGGATTTTCAGTGAAAGATAAAGAAACGTTGTAGAGAGAGAGAGCCCGAGGAGAGAGAAAGAGGGGCAGACAGAGGTTTAGTGGTGGTCGTGGTGTCTCTGACGGAAGTGGCGGCGACGGATGGGCAGCGTAGCAGCAGGTGGGGCTCCGGCAAGTGACGTCAGCAGGTGGGGTGATGGCAGTATACATCTCCTCAGGTACTGGGTTCATCAAATTCAAGTATGTTCACCTCTGTTTCCTACATTCCTTGCGATTTTGACTGAGGAGAATATATGTGGGTGTTTGATTAATTGTTTTGATAAAACTGCGATTTGTAATGCTTGGTCAGTTATGTTTGCTTGATTCAAGTTGTGTTTGATTAATTGTGTTTGCGATTTTGTAAATATGTGCAGGGGTTCATTTTGAGGTGATTTTGTGGTGGTTTGCTTGATTCAGTGGGCGAAGGGGCTTGCTGGAAGCTTTGGGCCTTTTGGGGTGGTTTGCTTGATTCTGTGGGTTTGTTTTTTTTACAAGTGACCGATTGGAAGCGGTCCAGATGGTGCTCGGTGGTGTCGATGGTGCCCGGTGGTGCCGATGGTGCCCCGTGGCGCCGATGGTGCCCCGTGGAGCCGATGGTGCCCGATTGGGGGTTGAGTTGTGTTCATGATTCTGATGGATATTTTTTATATGTTTTGGGGGTTTGAATTGGGTTCTTTGATTTTCTGTTCTTGATTTTGTATTCTTGATTGTGTGGGTTTTGATCCGTTGGATGGGGCGGCGAGGATGAAAAAAAAAACGTAGATTTTGATGACGATGACGCGGCAAGGACGGCGGAGGGTAGGTTTTTTGAACCTGCAACCCCACTTTTGCAGCCTTTTGATTATCGGATAATCTGAGCCAAAACCCTTTTTTTTGTGAGATACACTTTGTTTTGATGTTGTTGGTTTTTTATTTTTCCCCCCTAGTCGATGATGATAACAATATATCTGAGACACCTCCAGAGTTTGCGATTTATGGGTGCGTTCGTTTTTGCGTAAAAAAGTTTTTGTAAAAAAAAAAAGTTAAACCGTAAACTTTTTAACGTAAAATGTAAACTTTTTAACGTAAAACGTAAAAACCTTAAACGTAAAATGTAAAAAGTTTTACGTAAAACGTTAAAAGGTTTACGTAACACGTAAAATGTGCAAAAATCGGCGCGTTAAAAAACGTGTAAAAAACGGCGCGTTAAAAAAACGACGCTTGAAAAAAACGGCGCGTAAAAAACGACGCGCTAAAAAAACGACGCTTGAGAAAAACGGCGCCTTAAAAAACGACGCTTGAGAAAAACGGCGCCTTAAAAAAATGGCGCGTTAAAAATCCCGGTGTGCAAAAACCGGCTCATAAAAGTTTTTGTCTTGTTCAAAAAATTTGAATTCAAAAATGTTTTTCATAAAAAATTCATTTAAAAAAATAAAAAGTAATATAATAAAACAAAAAAAGTAATAAAAATAATAAAGACAAAAAGACAGAAAAAGTAATTCTACTAAATTACCCTTTTAGATTAAAATATTAAAGACATAATAAGACAAAATGTATTTAATATTCATTTTAGTTATTTTTATTCTCATCCATCTATCTTCTTGATCTAATGGTTAGGAACTGGTTCTCGCGGTTCTTACAACTGGAGGTGGTTTTCATTTTAGCGGTCCCCTATAATTATATATATATATAGAGAGAGAGAGAAAGGTTAACATACTTCACGGCTTATCATACTTCACGTAGGAGACAATGGTAACCGTTAGAACAGGGGTATAATCACGCTTGGAACACATAATCACGCATGGGACCACATAATCACGCATGGGACCACATAATCACGCATGGGATCCAAAATCACGCACGTTATTTTGGTCAAAAAAATAATTACGCATGTTATATATTTCGTGAAGTACGTTAATGTACGTTAAGGCGTGAAGTACATTATACTCTCTCTCTCTCTCTCTCTCTCTATATATATATATATATAGAGAGAGAGAGAGAGAGAGGATTGTTCAAATGAAAACCACTTTTATTGTGAAAACTCGAAAACTAATTAAAAAAAGCATAAAAAAGCACACAATTTTTTTTATTTTTTTTTCAATTTTTTATAAAAATTGCAGGTTTTTTTATATAAAAAAATTCAAAAAAAAAAATTTGTTGTAGTACACATGTGTAGTATTACACATGTACACTACAAAAAAAAAATTTGAATTTTTTTTATATATATAAAAAGCTGCGAAAATTGGTATGCAAAAAAAAAATAATTGGTATGTTTTTTTTGGCTTTTTTAATTAGTTTTCGAGTTTTCACAATAACTAGTGGTTTTCATTTGAATCTTCCCCTATATATATATATATCTATATATATATATATATATATATATATAGGGAAGGGTTTAAATGAGAACACCCATCTTTTATGAGAACCATGAGAACAAATCTCAACCACTCATTTAGTCCCTTTGTGTTTTAACTAAAAGGGTAAAGTGGTAATTGGTCATGGCTAACAACATTTCCCCTGTTCTTATGGCAATATGTGATCTTCAACCATTGTTCAATCGGTTCTGTTCCATACGACCTTCAACCATTCTTCAATCGATTTTTTATCCATACGATTTTTGCATATTAAGGTATATGTTCTTTCTAATCTTCAACCATTGCAATTTCATTCTTAATTCAACCTATCTTAGATCCATACGACCTTCAACTACATCGATCCTGGATCCATATGATTTATGCATGTTCAGGTATGTTCAAGATAGTCTCTTTTTTTTAGATCAATCTTAGTCTTAATTCGAAGTATTTTGTCTCGTTTTTGTTACGAAACTCAGTTAATTTACACTTGAAATCATTGATTTCAATTGCGTTGTTGTTCTTCATCTCCTTGTTTGTTGATTCAAATTGTTTTTGAATGTGAATTGGAAAAATAGTAGGGATTTTACAACATTCTCTCAGGTTGATTACACGTATGGTTTAAATTTTTTGTCAAGTTGTTTATTGGAATTAGGGTTTTGTATTGTATTGAACTTCATATCTCTCATCATTATGTGTAGTTTCTATTTTTGTGTTGTATTTAATAGATGCTGGTTCTCTAACTTCATATTAAGTGGTGGCGTGTAGAGGGTATACATATTATGTGTTGTTCTGCTTGAAGTTAAGCTTTTAGAGAGTACTATAGGTTATGAGGTAGAAGTGAATTCGTGAATTGATTGTATAATGAAGTTTAATCTTCGTAAATTTATGTTGTTGGATTGAGGCTTAGTTTAGTGAATGTAATTAAGAGTAAGATGACTTAAGATTGGATTGTTTCTATGACTGTAATTAAAATAGAGCATAAAAATGAAGTTTTGGGTTCATTATGTTTACAAGTACTTTTAGCTCTATGTATATCATATGATTATAAGCATTTGTTTAGTTTGAATAAATTAATACAATATTAGAGTTTATTTATGTTTTTTTAGATTTTGCATTCTTACATTGTGAAATCTGTTCATGTCACTGAACAACTGGATATACTGGTGTTTATAGATTCATCCAATATATTGTGTTTATTTATTCATTTGTTTTACACATGTGTAATGTTGAATTAATGTTCAGGATAAGCTAGTGCAGGCACTAGCTAGGCACGTTTGATACTGTGAGGAGTCAACATGTGTTTATGATCTTGTGGTGAGAAACTAATAGCGTAAAAAAACCAAGACAAACTTTAAGATACCATTGGTGTTCTCGTTGTTTAACACGAAAGGAGACCAATAAAATCCAGCGGCTGTAGTATTAACACTAGCAACAAGTGTCACATGGTGACTTCAATGGGTCAACTCTTTAGTCTTAGTGTTCTGATGGCAATAAGAATGATGGTGAAGCCTAGCAATACAACCAATCAAGAAACTGAACGGAACTTTGTAGAAGTCAATTTGAATCTTGGTGGCCCTTTGAAAAATAGGAGAAAAAAACTATTTGTACATGTTATTACTTCGATGTAATTAATACTTTTGTTTATGTTTGTTATGTTGCATATTTTTTATCATGTCATTTTTCAAATATTATTATATGTACGGGTTTTTAAATTGTGTCAATTTATATTTGCATATGCTTGGTTGATCTACATGTCTAAATTGTTCACTATCGCATATCTATGTATCTCCTACATATGTGAAAATAATTACCCATGTGTAAATTGTTCTCCATCACATATTTGTGTCTATTTTACATATTTGCAACTAAATTACACTTGTGTAAAGTGTATACTGTCATATATTTGAGTCTGTTTTAAATTGCACAGTTGATTTACACATGTGTAAACTATGAATTAAACAAGATAGTATATTATGTAAAAGGAGACAACACCCTAGTAAATTTTGATAATAAAAAAATATTTACAACTTACGGACATTAGGCTTCCCGGGATATACCCCAAGGAAGACACCAACCCAAAACCATTAGCTATGGTCTAACATATTCTAGACTTAAAGCCACACACGGCCCAAGTCCAACTTAACAATAAATCTATACAATCAAGTTTCAAACAACCTACACTTTCCTAAAAAAAAAACAAACAAACACGACCAAAACATTAAAACAACTTCTAAATCGTAACATCCGAGAGTCCATCTTGAGCTTCCCATAAACCCAAAACTTGACGAAGCAACAACATCATCCTTTTTCTTCAACCTGCATAAACTCCAAAAATCCATACACCAAAGAATATCACCAACAAACACCAAACCCAACCTGATATTCACATCCGTAAACCAATATTTAAGTCATTTGTTTTACATGCCATTATAAACAATGAACATTCTGACTTACACATGTGTAAATTTATTTTATACGTGTAAGTTTCTGTATTACACATGTGTAAATTTGTTTTACAAAGGTTCTGTTTTACACATGTGTAAGTTTCTACTTTACTTGTGTAAGGGTTTGTTTTACACATGTGTAAATGTTTATGTTTTACACATGTGTAAATTCCCAATTAAACATGTGTAAATTCTTAGTCAGACATATGTAAATTTGTTACAAAGTTTCTGTTTGTAAATTTTTAGTTAAACATGTGTAAATTTGTTTTACAAAGCTTCTATTTTACACATGTGTAGCTGTTCCTATTTTACACATGTGTAAATTCTCATTTACAGTAAAATTTAATTAAACAACATTTTTAATATGCACAAGTAGCAGGTTATGCAACTGCTTTCTTACACGTGCAAAAACAACTTACTTACACACGTACAAACATCTTATTTACACATGTGTAAATTGCTTAATTACACAGGTTCAATATTAACTAAGATGATATACACATGTGTAAACAGCTTATTTACACATGTGTAAACATCTTGCTTAGTTACACAAATGCAATAGGAGCTAAGATGATTTACGCATGTGTAAATTGCTTAATTACATAGGTGCAACATTAACTACGATGATCTACACATGTCAAAAGATTTTTTAAAGCTTAAGCATGATAATGTACACCTGTGTAAACCTACATATAGATGATTATCTTTTACAACTTGAGGAAATAGTTTATGTCCTTGAACAAGCTCAAGTATCATGAAACAACAAGCAATGTGATTCCAACAAATATGTTAAGATCACAGATTCCAACATGGTCCTATTGATAGGTCTCACCAATTGTACTAATATACCATCAGTAATCTGGATAAACTATAATATACACTTATAAGATATATCTAGATAAATTATAACATACACATAGACATTTCATCAAACACCTCATCAATAGCTACTTAAACAAAAAAAATCCAACAAAATCAACCCAATAGACACTTAGACCTTAAGCCTTTATTTAAACACCTTATATGCAACTACTCAAACATAAGTAATTAAACAAAATCAATGCAATAGACACTTAGAACTTTAATCAATTTCCTCATATGCAACTACTCGAACAGAGGTAACCCAACAAAATCAACCTAACACATACTTAGACATTTCATCAAACACCTTATGTGCAACAATTGAAACCTAACTATCCCTCTTACATCCTCACATAACTCTCAAACCCCAACAAGCTACAAACCAACATACTTCAAACAAAACAAAAGAAGACCAAATACTCTTAATCAACAGCAAAACAACAATCAGTTACCTTTGAAGATTAAAAGTTGAAGGAATGGAAAATCAATAGCTGCAACACACAAAGAAGGATCAAAGAATAAGAAATAGATTCACACCTTATGTATGGTATCGACATCGGCTTTTGGTTTAGCTATCTCCGATGTCAGCCTTGTCTCTAGCGTCGGAAAGAAGTTACAGAGAATTGGGTTTTTGATTTCATGAAGATGAAGGTAATTTAGGGGGCTGGTGGGTTGTGCAATGGTAATAGGGTTTTTTTTAAATATATTTTTACAATAATACCCTTTTGAGTCTTTTATATATAGTTCCCTTCACCTTTAACCTCTTTTAATCTTAGCCCTTGATTAATGATGAACAATGGATTAAAATGATTCCTAGTGTTCTCACAAAATTCCATGTTCTCAAGATAACTCTCCCCTATATATATATATATATATATATATATATATATATATATATATATATGTATATATAAGTTTTGTGTTATTTGCTTAATATGTATATGAAACATAATTCATCAAATTATCAGAAAATCATACTTCTATAGAATTTATTTACCATCGAACCCATATAATGGGTTAAGATATAATAGGAAGTTTATTTGGCTAAGAAGGCTATGAAGTAATCTTGACCATCCATTTAGTTAATCAAGGGCTAAGATTAAATGAGAGAAATTGAAAAGAACAAAAGAGGCGCGTGGGTTTGTTTAGGGGCTAACCAGTCAATCCAAGGCAATAGTTTCTCTTTCCTCCAATTCCCCCCATTTTTAAACGTTAATAACTCTTTCATACGACATTATTTTTTTATAAAAATTGCACAAAAAAAACGAGCGTTTTTTTTATCTTTAAAACGAGTATACTATTGCTATATTTTCGAAAAAAAAAATTTTAAACCCAGTTACGTAAAACGCAATGGAAAAAACCCAGTTGCGTAAAACGCAATGAAAAAAAACCTAAAAAAATGACATTTTTCTAAAACGCAATGCACCAAAAACACAAAGAAATGTCTTATTTGTAAAACGCAATGGCCAGAAAACACAAAGAAATGTCTTATTTCTAAAACGCAATAGCCTAAAAATACAAAAGAAAATGTACTTTCTTAAACGCAATGGACTGAAAACACATAAAAATGTGTTTTACCTAAAACGCAACGCACAAAAACCACAAACAAATGTCTTATTTCTAAAACGCAATGGCTAGAAAACACTTAAAATGTCTGTTTTATAAAACGCAATGGACCGAAAACACATAAAAATGTGTTTTACCTAAAACGCAATGCACAAAAAACACAAAGAAATGTCTTATTTATAAAACGCAATGACCAGAAAACACTTAAAAATGTCTTCTTTCTAAAACGCAGTGGCCTAAAAAACAAAAGAAAGTGTTCTCTCTAAAACGCAATGGACTGAAAACACCTAAAAATGTGTTTTTACCTAAAACGCAATGACTAAAAACACTTCAAAAATGTGTTTTTCAAAAACGCAATGGCCAGAAAACATATAAAAATGTCTTAGTTCCAAAACGCAATGGCCTAAAAACACCAAAGAAAGTGTTCTCTCTAAAACGCATTGAACTAGTACAATAGTTTTGTGTGTGATGTGAATTGTCTGAACCAATGCAGTTTAAGTTCAACCCCAGCCAGGGGCTCTGCCCCTTGGACCCCGCCAGGGGCTGCCGCCCCTGGGACCCTGCTACCAGGGGCGCTGCCCACGGACCCCTGCCGAGATCGTAAAACGCAATGACTAAATCAAAAACCCAGATAATAAAAATGAAATTAAAGAATTTCTTATATGGATCGAAGTCGGTTTCTTCAACGATTGACGAAATTTGAATGATTGAAACACTTATCAGAGATCGAATCGAACGGATCAAGTGATTATCTTCAAAATCACCAGAAAAAACGAGATTATGTATGAAATTAAACTGGGTTTTCTTCAAAAAAAACTGAAGAACACGTTGATCGGGTGTTTGAATCATTGATTGGTGACGAAAATCGCGCTATAATGTAGTGATTATTGTGATAGAATGTGAAGAAATGGTTGAAGATTGTGAGTTTTGAAAATGGTGGGTTTTAATGTTACTGGGAAGAAGAAGGAAGAAGAAAAGAATAAGATTGACTAAAATACCCTTCCTCTTTATTTTATATTTTGTCACATGTCCTAATCCTATTGCTTCATATACTTCCTAGCCAAAATAAACTTCCTATTTGATCCTCACCCCATATAATTCGTAAAATACCTTAAACATTATATTACATTGATCTCTTATTGATAATTATATTAGGTTTCACAAAACACCTTTCCACAAACTTGGTTTTAGCTGACTTTAAAAGATTATATTAATTAAACAAAAACGTTTATGGAAATACTTTTTAGAAAAATAAATAAGTACTCATGAAAAAATAAAAGCGTTTCTATTAAAGATTTGTTTTTATAAGTTAAAGAAATGTTAATAAATCTATTTTTTAATTTTACTATAAAGATTTGTTTTTTTTAAGTTAAAGAAATTTTAATAAATCTATTTTTTAATTTTACTATAATTTTCTTTTTATAAACATATTTTAAAATAAAAATTGATTTTATCCAATAAAATTTGGAGTGAGAAAAAAGATTTTTTCAAAAAACATCTATTTTAGTAAATATTTTTCAAATCACCCATTTTGATAAATAATTTTTCCACCAACATCCTTTTAGTAGGGCTGGCCTATCGTGTATACCCGTACACGATAAGACACGACACGATACACGAAACCACATACACGAACACGACACGATAACTTATCATGCCCTTTTTTCAAACACGAACACGACACGATATACACGAAAATTACTTGTTAACACGTCTGTTCGACTGTTATACATGAAAATTACATGTTAATACCTGTTAACACGAACAAAAACACGAACACGACATGTTATCTGAGAGTTACAGAGGGAGTTTAGGGTTTTATTTTTTTGAATTGAATGAGGAATGAAATTAGAAAGTAATTAAGGAACCCACACGCACATGGCTGATGAGTTTTACTTAATTTAATTTCTTATCGTGTACTAACGGGTATTAACAGGTAAACAGGTATTTAACCTGTTTATACACGAAAATTAACAGGTAATCTCGTGTCTACCTGTTTGGTACACGATACATGTTAAGGCCATACACGATACCTGTTAACTTCATGTAGGTTCGTGTCGTGTATTCATGTAAAATTGTCAGCCCTACCTTTTAGGAAAAAAAACTTACAAAAAGTGTCGCGGAAACCCCGCCCATTTTGTCTCCACTACAACTCACCATCACATTTATTTTCACAGCATTAAATTCGTTACCAATATAGAGACATAGTGTTATAGTATTTAACATAACATTTAAGTTTCATATATCCAGAATTTATATACTATCAATTTAGAAAATATTTGTGCAATAATAGTTGTACACTATGCTTTGTTATTTGTTAATGCATTTGTGGGTTGTATTTTAAGCCAATTTGGTTTATTTATATACTATTAATTTTAAATATTTGTGTGCATATTTGGTGGTAAGTTGTCCTTAAATAGTTGTACCTTAATCAAATATAGGTTGTAAGTTGTGCTTAAGTGGTTGTATCTTAATCAAATAATAATAGTTTCATTACCTTACCAAATTCAATCTGTTTTGTATGCATGTATGGTTGTAAATTGTAGTTAAGTGGTTGTACCCTAATCAAATAATGGTTTCATTATCTTACCATATTCATTCGGTTTGATCCATTCGAAGTTGTGTTGTTTTATTTGTAAATTATTATTATAAATAATAATCTAATTAATTTAGCCAAAATCTTGTATAAATATAATTTGCAACATATTGATGGAATGGTTTTTGTAATGTATGCATTATTGTTGTATAGTGGTAATGATATATATTATATATAGATTACGATGAACCTGTCAAACGAGAAAAAATTGACGTGGGTTCATCGTAATGCGCGAGTCCTAGATCAACTTAGTTATTTTATTCTATGTTTTACGTTTCGACATTTCGGTTTAATTTCTTCGCATTAACACAGCAACTTCAGTGTTGGTGGTCACTGACAGTAGTGTGACATTAATGCTCTAATTTTAATATATAGGGTAATTACGGTACGGTTCAGTACCGGTCGGTACTGGTACGTCACCGGTATTTAAGGGTAGAAACCTGTGAATATCGGTGCCAAACCAGTACCGAAAATACACCCGATTGAGTAAATTTGATATCGGTACTGGTACCCGATACCATTTACTCATCACTTAGTGATGTAACTATTTCGTTAAAAAAACAACCATGTGGCATTTTTTTTATGTTTTATATTTTTTATTAAATGACTACCTATATATTAAAATTCAAACCTTAGGAATAGTGTCAACATCATTAAAAAAACAGCCATGTGGCACTTTTTTTATGTTTTAAGGGGTGGAGTGTGGACCCGATCGTGAAGATGTGGAGTTGCGAGCTGTGACCTTTGATGTTTCAAAATTAGGGTTATGTTTTTCCTTTGTTCAGGCCGCATATATCAAACCCTACCCAACTTCCTATTTTTTTATATAAATAATATTAATAAGTTTTATTAAAAGTTTCTCCTTGAAAGGAGTGGTAAGATTCATCAAAAGAAGAAAACTAAGCCCTATGTATGTTGGTATGTTGGACCCTTTAAAATTATTAAAAGAATAGGACCAATAGCTTATCAGCTACAACTGCTAGAGGAAATGGCAGGAATACATGACGTATTTCATGTATGTAATCTCAAAAAGTGTTTTACCGACGAAACATTAATGGTACCTCTTAAAGACATAGAGATAAATGAAAAGCTCAAGTTCGTACAAAAGCCTCTACAAATTGAAGACAGGAAAATCAAGAATCTTAAACACAAGAGATTTGTTCTAGTCAAAGTAAAATGGGATTCCAAGAGAGGACCAGAGTACACGTGGGAGCTTGAATCAGAAATGCAGAGGAAATATCCACACCTATTCCAGTAGACCTCGAGGACGAGTTCTAAAATAAAGTGGGGAGGATATAACAACCCTCCTAAAATATTTCCGACACCCCTAAATTATTTAGAGTATCCCTAAAGGTCCTAAAATACATCTTGTGTACGTATAAAAACCCTAAATACCTTTAATTTTATTTAATTAAAATATAAACAAAATCAGAAGGTCGCTCGCGGGCCGCGAAGACCTTGTCTTCGGGCTACGCGGGGCGCGACAGCCTTGCTACGCAACGACGCCCTGAGCTGCCACGTGGCAGGCTCGTGTCAGGTCTATAGTTAGCGAATCAGCAAGCCTAGGCCCTATTCCCCTATGTCGCGGCCCGCGAAGGCTAGGCCTTCGGATTACGCGAGGCGCGACGAAGTGCCTGATCAGCCCTATAAATGGATTCGATCGGCCTTCAGTCCAATTCGCTCACAACTTTCATTTCTCTCTAAATTTCTGCGTAGTATACACTATAATCGGGTATTATACCCCCTAAATAACGAAGTTCTGCCTCGATGTAAGTATTATAACCCCCGGTTACGTATTAGATACGCTGCCCGATTGATCTAGTTATAATCAAGTATAAGAATAAATACTATAACCCTAACAGTGTTAAAGTTGCATTGATGCGCACTTCGATTTGTTATCAACCGAATTTACTTGAACAGTTGAACCTGTTTCGATATGCCGTTTCCATCAGTGACCAACCCTCGTTTCACTGTTTAGAAAGTTCGCAGCTCGTGGCTCGCTCAAGAAAAGCTCGGCTCAGCTCTAAGCCGGCTAGAATTAATTTATTGAGTTAACTTTCGTTTTGCTCCCTGTGGTTTGGTCATTTTAACGGTTTTGCTCCAATAGTTTAAAAATAGTCATTTTCCTCCCTGATCTTTAATTGTGGTTTGGTCATTTTAACGGTTTTGGTCATTAATTGTTCGTATGCACACAATTCATTTAGTTAAAAGTCGCGGTAGTTGCAGGTGGTGGCAGATGGTTATGGATGGTGGTGGCCGGTAAAAGAGTGGTTGGAAAGATGGGGGATCAGAAAAGAATTACTTATATACATGTAAATAAACAAGTTATATGTTTATTTAGGTGAAAAGACTTACATGCCCTTGCTTTTATCTATAAAATTACCAAAATACCATTCTAGTTAATGTATTTTTTGGATAGAGTTAGAGGCGGGGAGCAAAATGATAATAAGTTAGAAAAATCAGGGAGGAAAATGGCTATTTTTAAACTATTGGGGCAAAACCGTTAAAATGACCCAATCACATGGAGCAAAATGGAAGTTAACTCTAATTTATTTTATACATATTAATTTAATTAAAAGTGTATGAAAATTTAAAACACGTGGGAGGGTGTAACACCCCGAAAATAAAAAATTTTACATTATAAATTAAATGTCGGTTATAACCAAGATAAAGTGACTAGGAATGAATAACCTAGTTAATCACAAGCCAAGTAATAATAAGGGAACTTGGTTAAATCACACTATATAAAATTTGAGCAAAATTTAGGGGCAAAAAGCGACAAAACCGAAAATGGTTTTTATTAAATAACATAACAAAAACCAAAACATACACTAAGTGTGTGTTCTGGTTCGACTAAACACAGGGGGCGACCTGGATGTTCCCCTTCAAACCCTAACTCTTACAAAACTCACAAATTGAAGGCTCAAATCAAGTCCAAATCGAAATCTGAATATAGATTAGTGAGAACCTCGGCGAAGGGATCATAAGGTATGTGAAATTTCACTATTCGGTTCCATCTTAAATTTTAGATGAACTCATGAAATTCGAATCTGAGCTTGCATGATCATTGTTTGGATGAAATTAAGAATGAAATTATGTCTAGGAGTAAACCCTAGCCATTTACTTGTTGAATTGATGATTATAATTGTGAATTCATGATCCTACACTCATGTGTCAAGTGGGTTTTGTAAAAGTATGTTAAACACTAGGATTATCTTTGATAACTTAGTGTATTTGAGCTTTATGGAGTGAATTCTAACTTGTTGATATGAAAATTTTACATGATTGAGAAAGGATGCTTAAATCTTGGCTAAATAGCTAGTTAAGAACTTGATTTTTAATTGTATGAAATCATGCTCATTAGGTGTTTGATGTAATGCCTAAGAGAAGATAAATGTTAAAAACCCGACTAAAAATGCATATTTGACTAGTGTGGAAAATTATGCGTTATATGCTATAAGAGGGTTCTAAACAACTATGGTTGAACTCTATAGGCAAGGAAACCGGGACGCCAAGCGGACAAGCTAGTGGCGATACGCATTTGAAAGGATTGCTCTAAAGGTACGTGACTTTGGTCCCATTACATTACGTATAAACGTTTGGTTTTAGCTTGTTAATGGTGTCATAATGTAGTATATGCGTTTGACGTGTCATTTAAATGGCGAAGCCCACTCGACATGCAAACGGGTCAAAATATTGGTTAGAAATAGTTGGCTTGACATTAAAGTGAGGATTTTCACTCGTCAACCAAACGGGTCAAAACTATGTCCCTATATCTATTCTTACGCGTAAAGATTTGAAAGCCTCATATTGCGCTGGTGCTAGATAGCAATTTAGTAATGAATGGTTATACTAAGTTAAGGTTATGAATCCGTGTTATCGGGTCGAATGGTAGAAACTAGTTGCAAGAATTGCATAAAGTGGCAATGCTTGAATTTATATAAAAAAACAAGCATGAAATTCGAATACGAGCGTTAAGCCATGTAATGGTACGGATACGCCAAAAATTTCAAGCCCATGGAATGGGTAAATAAGATTAGAATGTCAAAGAATAAATTGGCGAACAATTTGCACACATAGTTAACGGGTCGAATAATCGAAACAAGGATTTTGTGGGCCATTCGTTCACAATCCGGGTTTCGTTAAGAGAAATTTATATGGTTAGATCCGTAATCTTAATACGGACATATAGGAAAAAGAATCGGCTAAAACGGATATGTAAATAAAAAGTTACGAGGAATTAAGCAAAAAAAAAATAATAAAGAAGGCTGAGCTGGGCGAACCGTGGGTCACGGTTTTGAACCGTGGCTCACGGTTTTGAACCGTGGCTCACAGTCTGGCAGTTCTGCTTTGAGCTGGGTGAACCGTGGGTCACGGTTCTGAACCGTGGCCCACAGTCTGGCAGTTCTGCTTTAAGCTGGGGGAACCGTAGGCCACGGTTCTGAACCGTGGCTCACAGTCTGGCAGTCCTGTTTTGAGCTTGGCAAACCGTAACCTACGGTCTGTTTGAAATAAAATTTTGATTTTGTTTGTTTTTCGTTGTTTAGCAATAGAACTTGAATTTATTTGATATTATGATGTCAAAACTAATAATTGATGTGGTTTTGACCCTAGGTAATGCTCGTTTCGTTATGGATGTTGATCAAGCAAGGAAATCAAGAACCGAACACAAGTTTTGAATCCTTCCGCGATAATCTAATCTAGTTCAAACCATGTTGTTTTGTAAACACTTCTAAACGTTGAATATTTTAATCTAGTTAGTTGACTATGTTCAAATGCTATAATGAAGTACATCTTAGTTTATTAACTAAGTTTTTGTTAGCTATGTATTTCGTTTTAAAAAAAAAGCCGTTATTTTATGATTAAACAATGGTATTATAAGATGAGTGTTATAAGTTGGTAATCAGAGCTCAAGGTTATTAACAAGGTGTGTTCGGTTCAAGCTTGATCAAACATCCGTTAAGAATTAGTCATTTAGTAGATTTTATTAGAAATTAGAAAAAGGAATTCGATTTGATGTGTACGGGAAGAGCGTGTTAACACACTCAAACCCGGAAAGTGCACTAAACATGAATGGTTTTAGCAAGTGATGAACTTGGCTAAACCAAAGCGAATGATGCATATGTTATAAAAATAAAATGTTTAATAATTAGCATAAACATTTCAGACTCAAGATGACTGATGAAGGCGATAATAATACGGTGCCGATAGTCACCAAACAGATGATAGAAATGCCCGGTGTAACCAGGGGCGAATTAACATCTCAATTAACTAAAGAGATGGAAACTAAAATTTCCCAGGAAGTCAGAAAGGCAGTAGCAGCCAGTCTACCGCAGTTTGTCGAGAGACTACAAACCACAATCTCGCTAGTGGTGGAGGATATGATAACTGAATTAAAGGACAGTCTCTTACAAGAAAAAGTTGACGAGAGAGTGTTGGATGTGAACCCAAGTCCCGTAAAGAAATCAAAGCCTAATGTAACATATCCATTTTTTTTATCATATAAGAATTATAGATTGTTTAAATTTATTAACCACTAGTAACTAGTTTTATTTTTAATATAATTATTCGACCTAAATAGTTTTAAAAACTATTTTATATATAGTTGATTGGAATGTTATACTAATTAATTGGCCTGTATATGGGTGACCTTTCTATTAGAATAAAAGTATATAAAAACTTATATAATTAGACAGGTAGATTACGGGTAAGTTGACTGTTAGAAATATGAAGTACCTAGACGGGCCTAGAAACCGTTTAATAATTAAATTATAAAAATACAATATAGTTGAACCTACTCCGTTTTTAATGAAACTTAGGTCAAAATGTAGACACCAATATTCTTGTTCTAATGGCATATTTATTATTTTATAAAACGTCATATTTTAGAAGTTATATGCGCCAAATAAGTGAAGCAGTTGAATTAATTATAATACATAAAATACTAAGATAATATTAAAATATAAATTGACACTTTGGTACGTGTCTTTCAAAGAAAGAAAAGAAATCATAACTCACAATTGAATTGTATACGTGTAGGATAGAAATGAATTTCTTCCTTTGATTAATGTACAAGTAAACATTTGCTATAAATAAGAACCATCAGTCACCATTTTCATTCCTTCGAAGTTCCTTTCTTTCGCCACTCTCTTCACATACATATATATATATATCAGTAATTTCTCATAATAATAATAAAGCCCTGCCCCGTTTTAAGTATTTTTAACTCCCGATCACTGATACCCTTTCCGATTGATCTAGAGCCCCATAACGCATGTCAAGGCTCTGCCTGACTAAGTTCGTTGGGGTTCTGTCTCGTGACGTAGGGATAAGGTTGAATTAGGGTTATTATACTTAACACGAGTGCAAATATATATATATATATTTGAAATAGCTCAGAAGTTATACCTAAGATTCTACCAGGAGGCTTTCTAGTTGAACCCTAAAGTTACAAAGTGAGTCCATTATCTTTTCTCACACTTTTATCACCTTTTTGTGATACAGTTATATTTAAAAATGTTTTACAAAAATCCTAAATGTCTATCAGTTATACTTACAGTGATTAAGTTTTTATATTCTGCAATAGTTGCATGTATGTGGGGTTTTTATACATTACTTGACCCTTGTTACTATTGGCCAAAAAGTTAGCCAATAGTAGCATGACCACAACCATGGGGGAAATTGTGCCCCAGTGACCATATCCTATAATTAATATTATTTTTACATTAAATAATAAATAAATTTAATGTATGATTGAAATACATTTAAATGGTGTGTATATAAAATAGAGCTTTATTAATCATTATTAAAATATATTAGTTATATTAAAGAAAATATAATCTACTATTGTATACTTTACACAGATACCATCTATTCCACAGTTTTGATATGATACCATTTTTTATCTATATATGTATTTAGTGGTATCGTTATTCACGATATTTATACACATATAAATTGTAAGAAAAAAAATAAATGGTGTGTTGGGATTGAACCCTACCAGAGGAACAGATAATTAAAGCCAAAACTGGATCAGAGCAGTGGATCCAGAATAAGCAGATGTTACATACAAGTCTCTCCCCTTGAAAGTGGTTTCAACATGTGCTGACCTCCTATCTACTGACCATACAAGCTACTGACAGTCAAACTGCTGCTCAAGTAAAGACCTGATGAAAGACTAAAGCTCTGCTGATTCAATCTACTGCCTTGAGTCAAGCACTGCTGATCCGGACAAGTACTGCTGGGTTCACAGCAGTGGAAGGTTGCAGCACCTGTTCTATAGTCTGTTTGTAATGTAATGTAATAGCAGTAGTTAGCATAGCAGTGTTTGTGTTGATCAGAGGTTAGAGTTTGTTAGGAGGTTAGATGTCACTTTCATGGTGTCGTCAGCTTTGATGCTCAGTGGTTTGCCTATAAATAGAACAGTGCTCTGTACTGTTCTATTAGCTCTTTTGCAAACTTGTTTTCCTGCACGAACAAACACTGAGCTCTGGCTGAGGGGTAGTTTGTATTAAGCATTACATTGTAATCGTTGTTGAAACTAAATTCAATCTTTCGGTTCTTTGTTGAAAATGTCTTGATCAAAGCAATACTCTCATTTGATTGTATGCAAAGTTTGTTTCCATATTAATTCCGCTGCACAACTCATCCATTTCCATTTTAATTCAAACAGAAAATACAATCAAAACCAAACTCAGATCCAACAATTGGTATCAGAGCTTGGACAGTCAAACTTGATTTAACAATCATTTTGACATAAATAGTTCAGCTCAAAATCGTTGATATCGATAGTTTGTTCGGTTTGTTGAAAAACAGAGTAAGGTTTAATCACCATTAAAGTTGATTAATCAGTGCCTGTAAAACAACCAGGATGACGTCACTATCACAAGATGATAAGAATAATGTTGGCTCGCTTTTTAAACCACCTATGCTTAAACGTAATGAATACAACATCTGGGAGAGAAGGATGGGTCACATCCTTGCTCAACAGAACACTGGATGTTGGAGGTCTGTTGTTTTCGGTCCCCATGTTCCTATGGTGCCAAGTGCTGAGGATCCAAAGAAGAACGTACCAAAACCTTATGAAAACTATACTGAAACTGATTTTCAAAAGTTTGAACTCGATGCCAATGCATTTAGCATCATAGCATCTGCATTACCAAATGAGATCTATGCTGGACTGTTACATTGTAACAGTGCCAAAGAACTATGGGATGCATTGAAGGAACAGTTTGGGGGTACCGAAGAAGTTATTGAAACAATAGGGAAATTCTGAATCAGCGGTATGAAACCTTCTGTCACATTAAGGGTGAAACATTGACCCAACAGTTTGAACGGTTTAGTTGTCTCATCAGTGAGCTAAGGCTTGTTAAGGTTGAATTTCCAAAATCAACTCAAAATAGCAGGTTTCTTAGATCGCTACCTGA
Source organism: Helianthus tuberosus (assembly GCA_030545235.1). Lineage (NCBI taxonomy): Eukaryota > Viridiplantae > Streptophyta > Magnoliopsida > Asterales > Asteraceae > Helianthus > Helianthus tuberosus. The sequence continues at coordinate 20,016 of JARYGA010002183.1, forward strand.
TAAATGGGACACAATTGCATTTGTGACTAGAAACTCTGTTGAGTTCAAAGATCTGACCCTGACCCAACTTCATGGTAGACTCTTGACCTATGAAAGGGAGTTGAACCAGAAAAAGAAGTTGCAAGAGTCTGGAAAAGCTACTGATGATTACTCATTCGGTAGCACAACTCTTCTTGGTCAGGAAGAATCTGGTAGCAGTAGTAAGGATCAGGGTTATGATCACTTCATTGATATAACTGCTGGTGCAAACTTTAACAACCCTGATCCTCACTCTGCAAACTATGCATTTACAGCTAATGAAAACCAGATGTCAGATAATTTGTGCTTTGAACTCAATGACTTGCAACATTTTGATCCCACTGACTTAGAAGAGATGGACATCCTGCACCAATTGGCTTTGCTCAGTGTTAGAACTAGCAAATTCTACAAAAGAACAGGGCGAAAATTCCCAGGTTTACATGGGAATCTAAGGGTTGGGTTGGATAAATCAAAAATCAAGTGTTACAAGTGCAATAGGCTAGGTCATTTTGCTAGGGAATGCAGGAGTCAAACCACTGGTCCTATAATCACTCATCCCAGCTCAAACCCTAGACCACAAAATCAAAGCACTGTCCAATATACCCAATACACCCCTGCGACTCATGTGAACACTGCTCACTATGCTGTAACCCCTGTGCCTGTGCATTATGTCCAAGCTACTGTTCCACAAATTCAATATGTTTAAACCCCTGTCCCCCAGGCACAAGTGCAACCTGTTGCACCTCAAACAACTGCTCCAGCAATGGTACAACCAGATCAGCAAAGCTTTTTCACTCAAGGCTTTGTTGACTGGAGCAGTATGCCTGATGAGCTTGGTGATGAAAATTTTGCACTCTATGCTTCTATTGAACCTTCTAATGATGAATTTTGTTTGATGGCATTAGAGTCAATACCAGAGGGGATTGAAATTGAAGGTGAACAGCTAAGTGATGAAACAGTGGATGAGGTGACTGAAGTAGTGGTTACTGCTGTGGCTGGTGAACTACTGCTGGGAGAAAGTTCAGGAACCCTGATTGAACCAATGACAGACCCATGGTCTGAAGAAAACAAAGAAGAAGAGAAAAATGAGAAAGCAGGTGAGAAAGAAGAAAGAGCTGATGATGAAGAAAATCATCAATGTGATTGTGCAATGATGGCTGCTGCCAAGGTATCTCCTCAAGTTCTTGAAAAACTGTGTTCTGACAATTGCATTATTGCTTTTGCTAACATAAAAGAGGTGAATGAAAACCTTCGGGATAAAATCTTAACTGATGAAGTCAAATTTGAAAGGTCTTTAAAAGAACTTGAAAACAAATTGACTGAAAAGGAAAAAGAGATCAGCAGTATGAAAGAAGAACAGAGCATAACCAAAACCCAACTCCAAACTATGGTAGAAAAATACCAAGTTTGCAAAAAGGAGTTGGAGTCCACCCAGATCACCTGTGAAAGATGGGTGGAATCATGCAAAGGGTATGAGGTTATGTTTGAAAAACAGATAAAAAGCAATGTGAAATTTGGTGTTGGTTATAGAAAACATGATGATGAAAACACTGCTTTTGGAAAATCTGTTCAAACCACTGATGTAACCACTGGGTTCATCCCCAAAAACAAGAATGGCCAAGAAGTGAAAATCACTGATAAACTTGGCAACAAAATCACACTTGACAGATGTAACACCTCGAAAAATCACGTCCAATGAAGTATTGACACGTGTAATAAACCCTAATGAAGTCAAACGTTGAATTTAAGGGACTAATTTTTCGAAAAACCGAAAACTTTGATTATGAAAGAACTGGAAGTATTATCATACCTAAAATAAGTTTCTAAATAACCTTTTATGGTTTTATATTCACAAATGAGCCACTTGTTAATCAAGTGTAGCCGTTTATGTAATTAATTGAAAGTTTGCGCAGAAAAAGGGTTAAAAGCGTCAACATGTTAATTCTTACCTCTGAGTGACCTTTTAACAAACCAGGAGCTTCATAATATTTAATTATAACTCTCGGAAATGCCAATTATTGGTCGTCTAAGGTTTTTATGCCTATAAGTAAAGTTACGCGCAACTTTGCAAGTTAGAGGGACTAAAAGTGTCAATATGTTTAATTATACCTCTGAATGACCTTTTAGAGAACCCGAAGCATCGTAATGTTTAATAATACTTTCAAGGATGCCTAATATGGATTATATGAGGCTTCAATGCTAATAAATGATGAAATGCGCAAGTTTGCGCAATAGAGGGGCCTAAAGCGTCAACTTTTGAATCTACACCATTCGGTGACCATTTAAGCAAACGGGAGCGTAGTAATATTTAAATATATGCTTGGGAATGATTATTATGGGCCATGGAAGGCTTAGATATCATTAAACGGCATTTCGCGCTACTTTGCGCAATTAAGGGACTAATTGCGTCAAACTGCAAAAGGAGGTCGAATCGTATGATAACGAACCTTCCGGAATATGTCCATAAGTTAAACATACCCTATTTATCCTATATATAGCTTAGATATAGGTTTAGAGGTGTTTGGTACGCAAAAATAAACTTTTATGTCATGCAGGGACTAAAAGTGTCAAAAAGTGCACAAGTTTGCACTTTTGCGCATATCTCGCATTCTGAATATCCCCGGACACCCAAAAATTTATGTAAGCACTAAAATATTTTATTTTAGTGATCGCCATGATAAAATTCCATTCGTCGCGTCGTTTGAATCGTTTTTCGCGTCCGTCCGTGTTCCGTCGTAATTAGCCGAACAACGTGACTGTACGACCAAACGAACCGACATCCGGCATATTTTTGAGCATTTTTCATATTCCCTATGCTTAGGCATCATTTTATAGCCTTAAAAATGGTTTAACGGGCCTCAAACGCATCAGAAAGGGGCTAGAAGCATGCAGGGACCAAAACTGCCATTTCAGAAACTTGATTTCCAGCTGTTACAGCTGTTTTAATCAATTGCAAATGGTTTTCTTCAGTCCTTGGGCAGACCATAGATTGCTAAAACAAGGGGTAAAGGTGTACGGTCCAGATTTGATCACATTTATCGAGGAACGATCTTAACGGTCATCTAAATCCTATAAATACCCATTGAATGTTTGGCTCTCATTTGCACCTCTCCTTCAATCTGATAAACTCTCTGAATTGTGAGGATCTTGAACTCTTTTGAGAACCTCCCTCAGTCCTTTGGACCCTTTGTAAGTCCCCTTTCGTGCTTAGTTTAATTATTTAGCGTTTATAGCCGAAAAGTCAAGCGTTTTCGATAAACGCTTTGACTTTCAAATGGCTGAGCCATTGTTCGCAACGAACATGGCTACGTGACCATAATTAGGTGGGTGTTAAACCCTCAAAAGGGCACCTCCTAATTACCACGTTTACTTAGTTAAATTGTCGGGTCAAATAAAAGTCAAACGGGTTAGTTTTAAATAAATACATAACTATTAATATAGAAGCCATAAAATCAGTTTTCTCATATTAATAACTTGGTAATTATTAATTGAACATGTCTAAGCATGTTCAACCCGACAATTCTAAGTATAGGCTCGGTTCGGAACCGAAAGTCGCAAAAGTTGACTTTTGCTTTGACTTTCAGTTCTGACCCGATTTAGCTTAGTTTAGATATGCCTTAGGATTCCATTAGGACCATATTATAAGTTAGTATAACCCTCCGAGGTTATACAACTTGGTTCCATAGAAATCCTAGTTCATGCATGTTTCCGTTAAATGCCTAAATGTTGACCGTTATGCCCTTTTGACCCTAAAACGAGAATTTTGAAAATATGAGAGGACAGTAATCTTTATTACTGATTTATAGACTTGTCCCTGAAATTTGACATCAGTTTGAGGTCTAGAATAGGAGTTATGCTCAATAGCGTAATTAGAAAGCCTTTTATTAATTAAACGGCGTAATTAGCGTATATCCTATCTAAACCCAATTTTTGATACCAAATTTTTTACCTACTGATATAAAATAATATTTTTGGATTTTAAATATTTTTATTTATTTTTAGGCTGAGCATAACATAGGGTTATAGGCTTGATTCGGTAATTACCGGTTTTGCCATTTTGGGCTATAAAATGAGTTTTACAAATCCTTTTGACCCCAAACCTTTTTCTACTGATCTAATATGATAAATAAAATATTTTAAGCCTTCTGGAATAATAAAAATATCAGCTTTCTATACAAAACCCGGAAATGGCTCCAAATCGCCTTTTTAAGCGTTTATAACGCATAGTATGTATCGAAACTAGTTTAAATATATAAGGGTTGATGCCTACTGATATTTTCAGTAAATTTCTATATTTTAACAGTAAGCAAAAGTTTTAAACTCAGATTCTCTGTTTTGGCCTTTTAAGCCTATGTGAAATTACCAAAATGCCCCTACGGTGCATAATATGGTTATAATTAATAAATTTCACATATGTATGATACCCCACTGTTATAACTTATTAAGTTAAGTATATTTACTAATTTAATCAGACCTGCAACTCAGATTAATATTTAATCTCTTTTATAACCGTTAAAAATGATCGAAATACCCCTACGGGGCATAAATTGGTCCTTAATTCGTTTTGGGCATAATGGAAGGTATCTTACTGATATCACAACATATATAAGGCATATTAACTTAGGAAACCTGTATATGACTCTTATGGTTACCCGTTACGCTTCTTACGCGTTCGGTTCGGTTTATGTAACTAGTTTGCATAAATTAGCCAAAACGGGTCAAACCTTATCATTTTTATCTCAAAATCCAGAATGTGTTTAGTTTACCCATATTATACAAGTCTTCAAACTTGTCGGGTCTAAATCACATTCTATTCCGGTCTTCGCTTAATCGTGCGTAAGAACCGTGAACCGTTCCTTAAAAACTAACCGGTCTAAGTTACGACTTAAATAAGACCCGTTAGGAATCTAATAGGTTAATAAAACCTCCGTTCCAGATTAAGAGCCCCAGTAGAAGTACTTGTGCTTGCTGATTTGAATATACGGCTGAGTATAAATTGCATTGCTAGCTCAGGTAAATACTTTTAACTTATTTTCCCTTATACGGGCTTGGGATACGGTATTATAAAAATACCGCTTGGTCGGGTGTAGAAACCTTTTAATCGGAGATGATTAAATTGCATAATCCCGTTTTAATCTGTATTGATTGATAACAAATAACATTAGGGGTTAATGACCGTGTCCTGGATATCCTTGGCTCATTTAAAAAGTGAATGGCCATAACGTAAGCACAAGGTGTAGGCATAACACCTCCTGTTGCGTATGTAAAAGATATACTCACTCGTAAGGTGTCTTCTTGTGAGTTATATTATGGTGTGTCGATTAATCTTGACCGGCTTGTATTATAGAATCACCGGCCCTAAATGTTGGACAAACATGTAAATCGAATACAAGATTTTTATTAATAAAATTGTCCCAAGTTATAAAAGATATTTTGTGCCTCGTGCATTCAAATAAATTTTCAAACTCTTTTTCCAAAATGAGTCAGTTAATTGTATTTACCAGTGTAAACTGACGTATTTTCCAAAAAGGTTAAGTGACAGGTACTGAACGTAATTGGCTGGAAGCTCAGGGCGTTAATAAGGAATCTTGCAAGTTCTAGGCGTCTAAAGTCTGTTGAACGATGTTTATGTTTTAAGATCCGCCTGTGGATCCTTTACTTTCCGTTGTAATACTTTGACATTACTTTATATTCGGAATGTAATATATTTATCTTTTGCTTCCGCTGTGCATTTATATATTGTGTTGTTTGACTATGATGATATCAACTACGTCACGATACTCCCCACCGGGCCCACCGGTAATACGTGGAAATATCGGGGTGTGACAATAGACCAATGGAATCCTCTACTTTTGAGGAGCTTGAAAATTATCAGTTTAAACCAAAGTGGTCTGATGAGTGTGATATTCTTGAAAATTTCAAGCCCATGGACTTTACATCAACTGATGGTCTTAAAGCTCCAAAAGCTAAAGTCATTCCTATCAAGGACATCCCAACAGAGGTTAAAACCTCTGCTGCAAAGGAGTCCGAAAAGAGAAAGAAGAAAGAAAAGATCAATAACCTGTTTTGTGAATTCTGTGAGAAAAGGAATCATCTAACAAAAGACTGTTTCCATTTAAAAGCTTATGATTTAAACAAAACAAGTGTCATTGTTCCAGCTGAAAGCTACATTGTCTGTGGTAAAACAAACCACAAAACTCAAGCATGTGTGTATCTCAAAAACTTTGATGTGAAAAAGAATGAATACACTGCTAAAACATCCTTGAGTCCATCAACATCATCTGTCAAATTCACCAAGAACCAACCACTGTTTGTACCAGTTCAAACAGCTGTCATAAAACAGCTGAACCAAACATCTGTCAAAAGAGATGTTCAGGTTACTAATGCATCCCCTGCAAATCAGTTCAGAAAAGGCAAGGAAAAACAGTCTTACCAAAGGATTCCACACGTTTATGAGGCCTACAAAAGGCCATCTACACCTAAAGTGAATAGGCATCCTTTTGGTTACCAACAGGTGATTGGTCAACACCCCCAATAGTGGTTAGCAAGAAACAGTACTAAAAGTGTCCCAACCCCTGACCTAACCACTGTCCATCAATGTGCATCCATCCCAGACACTGTTGAGACCCCATCCAAAGCCTTATTGGCTTTGGAAACCCTAATGAACTAATCCTTTTACTTCATGTGTAGGGAGCTTCTGCCTGTTTAGATAGCCTTTGGTATGTTGATAGTGGAGGCTCCAGGCACATGACTGGATGTAAAGCCCTACTCAAAGATTTCAAAATTCATGGAGGGGGTGATATATCCTTTGGGAATAACAGTAAAGGAAACGTTCTGGGGTCTGGCACAGTACAATCTGGAAATGTAAAATTTGAAAATGTCAATCTGATAGACAGTCTGAAATTCAACCTCCTGAGTGTTTCACAAATGAGTGACAAGGGGTATGGGTCATTCTTCACAAAGGAGTGTTGTAGGATTGTTGGACCAGAAATGGTCAAAAAGATTGAAGCAATAATAAAAACTGGTCAAACAAAACTTGTTGCTCAAAGAAGTGGCAATGTTTATGTTGTTGATATGTCTAAAGAGTGTCCCAGGGCTGATGCCTGTCTGTTCTCAGCTGCCTCTAACAAAGAGACAGAACTTTGGCACAGAAGGCTGGGGCACACAAATCTTAAGACAATCACTGAAGTTTCAAAAAATGGTTTGGTAAGAGGCCTACCACAAAAATTGTTTTCATGTCCTGAACATTGCATTTCCTGTTTAAAAGGAAAACAGCATAAAAGTTCTTTCAAGTCCATTGAAGAGTCCAAAACAACCCAGTGTTTGCAAATGCTGGACATGGATTTGTTTGGCCCAGTTCAAGTCATGAGTCTGAAAAAGAAGAGATATTGTTTGGTTATTATTGATGACTTTTCTAGGTTTACATGGACCTTCTTTTTACACTCAAAAGATGAGACTGCAGGCATTTTGCAAGACTTTGTGACACAGGTTGAAAAGCAATTTGACCTTCCAGTGAAAGTCTTCAGGAGTGACAATGGCACATAATTTAAAAATAAGGAGTTGGATGCCTTCTGTGTGAAGAAAGGGATTGTAAGGCAGTACAGCATCCCTAGAACACCAGAGCAAAATGGGGTAGTTGAGAGAAAGAATAGGACCCTGATTGAAGCTGCTAAAACCATGCTTGCTGATTCAAGTTTGCCTTTGACTTTCTGGGCAGAGGCAGTAAACACTGCTTGCTATGTCCAGAACAGAGTTTTAATAAACCCCAGGCACAAAAAGATTGCCTATGAAATTCTGTACAAAATCAAACCACTGATCTCATATTTCAAAGTCTTTGGCTACCCATGTTTCATTTTGAACTTAAAAGATTCCATCTCAAAATTTGCAGCCAAAGTTGATTGTGGTTATCATCTGGGATACTCAAACACTGCCAAGGCCTACAAAGTGTTTAATACACGGACCAAGGCAGTGGAGGAGACTTTGAATGTAAAGTTCAATGAACTTTCATCTATGAAAATTCCAGCAAACCCTGCAGATCTGTTTGACCTTGATAAATTCACTTTTGAAAATACTGTTGTCAAGACTAACAGTGCAGGTACATCAGATGATTCAACACCAGACTATGGGTATGAAATCATCATTCCTCAAAAGTCTGTCAGAATGGGAAGAGCATCAGATGTTCAAAATAGCTGTCAAAGCTCAACCACTACTACCTCAACAGTTGTTGACCAAAGTAGCCCATTAACCACTGCTTCCACATCAACAAACACTGCTGACAAAAGTCCCCAAATAGTGGATGAAAGTCAGCATGTGTCCTCATCATTACCTCCCATTCCACCACCTTTTGAAGCCACTGCTGGGTCATCAAAGTCACCAGCAGTGGTTAGCTCAGATGATACACATTTGCAGCCTTCACCAACAAATGCCATCATACCATACCAAGGAGATTTAATCTTCTTGAGATCTCATCCACCTGATCAAATCATTGGCAACATCAATGAAGGGGTGCTCATAAGAAGCCAAACCCAAAACATTTGTCTTTTTGCTGGTTTTCTATCACTCCATCATCCAGTCAAGTACCAAGAGGCACTGAAAGACAACAGCTGGGTAGAAGCCATGCAAGAGGAGCTCCAATAGTTTAAAAGACAACAAGTATGTGAGCTTGTACCACATCCAGAAGAGGTTAGTCCCATTGGCACAAAGTGGGTCTTAAAAAACAAAACTGATGAAAGGGGTATTGTTGTCAAGAATAAAGCCAGGCTTATGGTTCAAGGTTACAGACAGGAAGAGGGGATTGATTATGATGAAACATTTGCCCCTGTAGCAAGATTGGAAGCTATCAGACTGTTCCTGGCCTTTGCTGTCAACCACAACATGAAGGTGTTTCAAATGGATATCAAAAGTGCTTTTCTCTATGGTACAATTCAAGAAGAGGTGTATGTTTGTCAACCTCCAGGTTTTGAGGATCCATTTTATCCAGATCATGTCTACAGGCTAAACAAAGCCTTGTATGGCCTGAAACAAGCACCTAGGGCCTGGTATGAAACTCTTTCCAACTTCCTACTCTCAAATGGTTTCAAAAGAGGTACCATTGATAAAACACTGTTTTTAAAATGGAGAGGGAAGGATTTAATGATTGTCCAAATTTATGTGGATGACATTATTTTTGGAAGCACATGTAACAAAATGTGTGAAGAGTTTAGGGAACTCATGACAGCTGAGTTTGAAATGAGTGCAATGGGTGAGCTGCAATGCTTTCTTGGTCTCTAAGTTCAGCAGATGCAAAATGGAACTTTCATTCATCAAAGCAAATATGCTAAAGAACTTTTAAACAAATTTGACATGAATGATTGTAAACCATGCAGCACACCGATGGCAACAAATAAGCTTGTCATGTCTGATGAAAAGGATGAGCTGATTGACCAAACACTTTATAGAAGCATGATTGGATCTTTATTGTACCTAACTGCATCTAGACCAGACATCATGTTTGCAACATGTGTCTGTGCAAAAAGTCAATCAGCCCCCAGAAAATCAAATCTCATTGCTGTAAAAAGGATCTTCAGATACATAAAAGGTGCTCCCACACTTGGTATCTGGTATCCAGCTAATGGGAATATCAAGCTTTCAGGTTTCGCAGACAGTGACTTTGCTGGATGTCACACCACAAGGAAGTCCACATCAGGAGGGTGCCAGTTTCTAGGTGATTGCTTAGTTTCATGGCAAAGCAAAAAGCAAGCAGCTGTTTCAACATCCACTGCTGAAGCTGAATACATTGCTGCTGCAAGCTGTACAACCCAACTCCTGTGGCTTCAAAACCAGTTGCTGGATTTTGGTATCACTGCCTTAAAGACACCACTCATGTTGGATAGCCAGGCAGCAGAAAATATCATCAAAAATCCAGTTTCCCATTCAACCACCAAACACATCGACATCAGACATCACTTTGTGAGGGATTGCTATGAAAAAGGTTTGATTTCTCTGCATCATGTCCCAACTAAAGACCAGTTGGCAGATGTGCTCACAAAAGCACTTGACACAGCCACTTTTGAAAGCTTGGTCTCTAGAATTGGGCTGCTAAACATGGAATAACAAGCAACATCTTGTTTTTCTATGAATAAAAGCATTAAAATGTTTTCAGAAAATCAAAAATCCATCCTTAAAAATAGCTAAAAATGTAATTTTCATTAAAATCCTTAAAAGTCTGCCATATCCACTGCTTGTTCAAAAGTCTGCTCTGCTTCAAAGTCTGTCCACTGCTGAAAGTCAACCCCTGCTCACTCATTTCTTTGATAATCACTGTTGTTCAAAAGCAGTGTCTTATCCACTGATATGCTATCTACTGATAGTGAAAATCATCCACTGCTTCCATAACCACTGCCTTCACCAATAACTTTCATAAAAGTACTGTCCTTCATTTCATCAGGGGTTGTCACGTGGGCAGTACATTGTGATCAGACCTTTTGTAACCGCTGCCACGTCAGCATTCACTTTTTCCTCTATAAAACCCCCACTTCACATCAAAAACTGGGTTTTACTGTCGAATTGAATTCTCAAAAATTCTCTTCTCAAAGCAATTTTTCCATCTCATTTCTTCACAAATTTCTTCGATTATCATCCTCAAAATGACAAAAATCTAAGTCATCTGCAAAACCCTCCTCCAAATCATCGTCAAAAGCGGCCTCTCAAAAGTCCAATCCCACCGAAATTCCATACAAACCATCTCATAATCTTCTGGGTCTTCTCACAAAACCCGGCACCACAGATGCTTTCGACTCCATCATCAACAAAATGGCCAAATCAAAGTACAAAACTTTGTTAACCGCCGATGCACCAATTTACTTAGCAACCTAACGAGAGTTTTGGAAAAACGCAACCCTTGAAAAACAAGGTGAAAATGTGGTAGCCATTAACTCATCTTTAAAGGGTAAAGCTGTTCAAATCACGCCACAATCTATTTCAGAAGTCTTTAAACTCGAGGATCAGCAAGGTAACTCTTTTTTCCCTAAAAACGAGTTAAAAATTGACTTCATTGAGAGAGGGTATGCAGACACAATGATGAAGAAAGCTACCTTACAAAAAGGTTTCTTTCCTTCTGCAACAAGATTTTTATTCCATACCCTCCTCTTGTGTGTTTCAAACAAAACCACTTCTTTTAATGAAATACCATTAAAGATTCAAAATCTGGGATATGCTATTCTTCAAGAAGAAAATTTTAATTATTCTCGGGAAATCTTTAATGATTTGGTTAATAATGTTGAAACAAAATCATTCTTACTGTTTCCAAGGTTTTTAAGTTATTATTTTGAAAAGAAATTCAGTAAGGATGATATTACTGCAATAAACCATGGTGATTATTTTCAAATGAACAGCTTAACTGCTGAAACTTTTACAAGAATGTTAACACCTTGAAAAACACAAGCAGAGGTGCCTGAGCAGAATTTAGCTGCTACCACTGCTCCTCAGGTATCTGTTGCTGAGCCCACTGCTCAAGGTGATCAAAGCAGCAGAACAACTGTTTTGAAACCCACACCTACAATACACAAAAAGCCACACAAAAAGAAAACTCAAAAACCCCCCAAACCCATCAAAAAGGCAACTCTGGAGGATGAGATACCAGAGCAACTGCCTGTGACAAAACAAAAGTCACTCAAAACCACTGTTGCTACTTCCTCACAGCAGTTGGTTAAAATATCTCAACCCATAACCGAAACTCCTCCTGCTTCTTCACAAAAAGAACAGGTTGTACAAATTGGGACACCACACTATGATGCTATGGAAACACTCGTTTCCATCATCCACAGCTCAATTCCCGGGGCAAATTCTGCTTCTAAACCAAACATCACATCCACAATTCCCCCACAAACAAAATTTTTGTTGGATGCAATTGATTTGAACCAGGCATTAACCAGTCCTTCTCAATCACCTATCAATGAGAATATACCTCAACAACTGACTGGGTCTGATGTATCAACCTTTGCTAACCCACCAACACAACCTGAGGAGGTTACATCCCTTGAGTTACAAGTAACTCTTGGCGATAATCCAAGTGACTACAACTGTTGAACCCACTGGTTTATAGTTGGACAGTGGTTTCATTAATAAGACTTCCATGGAGACAATTCCTTCTATAGCACCTCTGACATCTACCAGTGGACTTTTCTTGTCCTCCGGCAACATCAAAAGACTGTCAAGTGTTGAAGGGAGAAGACCCCAGTACCAAGAAAAAGGGGCATCAGTGGTTACTGTTTGGAGTAAACTCCCTACCTCAACCACTGATAAAACCACTGCTAGTGGGAAATCAGATGATCCTATTAAATTGGGTGATGGTTTAAAGTACCAGAAATTGACGGATCATGTTGAAAAACTTGATAACTCTGTTGCAGAACTCAAAGATATGCTGCAACAGTTGATACAAGTACAAAAGGTGCAATCCACTGCTGTTCCACCTCAAGCACCTGATCCACCACAAGCACCTGCTGCAAATGAGCTCTGGAATCTATTTCAACCTTTTCTCCATCAATAAGCCCAAATGGCAGATCAGCAACATGAACAACATGTACTAAGGCTGAGAAATACATTGGAGTCTAGGTTCAAGAACACCCAGGCTGATCTCAAAGCTCTAAAAGCCCAAATCCTGCATACCACTGGCACTGCTCCTCCAACTGTCCTCTTTATTGATCACCTCCCTCCAGATAATGAAAAAAAGGGGGAGAAAATTCAGGAGTGAAAGAAGAAGGGAATAGATGATGGTCTTTACATTGAACCAGAGAGAGAAAATATGACTAAAAATATTCCTTTGCCAGATGGTAGCAAGAAAATTGATGAGACTGCAAATGCACTGGCAGAAGCAGTTGCAAGTGTCAAAAAGGATAGAGAGGCCAAGAAAAAAGCTAGGGTGGATTATCCAGATCAGGGTACTTCTGGGTCAAAGGATGATGAAAATCCTGTTGAGGAAAAGAAGAAGCCTACTAGAAAAGTACAGCAACCCAAATCCATCCCAACCAGACGTTCAAAGTCTACTTCAAAAACACTATCCAAAATAGCTGTTGTAACTCCTGTTGTATCAACTACTGCTGGTACTTCAGTGGTTTCAACATCTGTTCTCACTTCAACACACACCACTTCAACACACACCACAACTACTGCTTCACCACCATCACCACCAAAAACAACATCACCTGCTGATAAAAAGCAGAAGACAACAGATGTTATAACATCTGTTGTAATGACAACAGTGGTTGAAGCACCAGTTGTTTCAACTACTATTAGTCAAACACCAATCACTGCCACTCAATCTACCACCACTGTTCCACCCAAAACATCATCAGTCCCTCCTCAAACAAAAAGGAGAAGACTAATTCTTAAAGATGATGACAATTCACCACCACCAACATCTTCAAAATCCTTGTCACTTGTTACAATACCCAAACCTATTACTCTCTCATCAGCACAAGTTCAACAGTCCTTAGCTCCTGCAGGTGTTCAATTTCCTCTTGAGCTTATAGCAGTCAGAGAAGAAATCAAATCTTTCTACTATGAGGATGACCCTGCTAAAAGGAAGCTGCCATCAGTAAAAGGATATCCCAGGCCTAAAAATATTGAAGAATATTTGAAAATCAAGGCTAAGCAAGCAGAGGATATCTCCAAAAGAAACACAAAAGGGAAATCTGATAGGGAAATACAGCAAAACTATCAGTACTTGCTCACACAAGTCAGATCCCTGGAAGAATTTGCAAAAAATGTATGTCAACAAATTTCAGAAAGAGCAGATGAGACTCTGAGAAAAGACTACATTAAAAGCATCATGGCAACAAAGAAATACAAGGGAGAAAAGCACATGTACAAGGAGTGGACCATTCCTGAGCTTGAACAAGAAGCAGCCAGGATTCAAGAAATGATAAAGAATGAGGTCCAACACACTCCTCCAGAATGGTCAAAGTACAAGAAGAATGTGCCTGATAAAACACTTGAGCTGAAAAGAATGAAAGAGGAATTGGTTGCTGCTGATTGTGGGTCTAAACGACAAATAGCAAGGTGGAAAGAAGATGTAGTCAGAGCCACCTACAAAAGGTTGGAAGAACTGAGGAAGAAAGATCCTAAAGTTCCTCAAAAACCTGACTATTCTAAAACAGAGGTCTCAAAAAGACCACTAAAGCTGCAAGTCAAACGAACCACTGCTCCAGCTGGTGCTGCCATCTACAAAAGAAGGAGCCAAAACCAGTCAAATTCCGAAACAGTTCAAGATCTAAAAGCTGGATATGCCATTGTAAAAGAAGGCATTAGATTAATGATGAAAGAAGATCCTAAATTGGAACAACCTGCAAGCACTGCTCAGACAGTGTTCAATAGGCCATCATCACCAAACTCCTCAGCAAATAAAAATCTCCCAAGAAACCCACCAGGCTCAAAAATACAAAAGTGGGAAACTGACAAACAGACCTACGTATTGACTTTGCTCAGGTCTGGTGGAGAAGTGAAGAACATATCAAGGGAACAAGCTCTTGGCCTGAGTCTTGAAGATTTGCAGGATCTCATTGATCTTCCACTTAGCAGGGATGATGAAGACACAGATGCCTTAACCTTTGAGCTACAACTTAAAGGGCAAATAAGGGAACTGTTGATGAGGCAATAAAGTTCCACAATAATGAAGAGTTTTGGCATTATCTGTTCCAGGGGGAGATTGTTGGGATTGAACCCTACCAGAGGAACAGATAATTAAAGCCAAAACTGGATCAGAGCAGTGGATCCAGAATAAGCAGATGTTACATACAAGTCTCTCCCCTTGAAAGTGGTTTCAACATCTACTGACCTCCTATCTACTGACCATACAAGCTACTGACAGTCAAACTGCTGCTCAAGTAAAGACCTGATGAAAGACTAAAGCTCTGCTGATTCAATCTACTGCCTTGAGTCAAGCACTGCTGATCCGGACAAGTACTGCTGGGTTCACAGCAGTGGAAGGTTGCAGCAGCTGTTCTATAGTCTGTTTGTAATGTAATGTAATGTAATAGCAGTAGTTAGCATAGCAGTGTTTGTGTTGATCAGAGGTTAGAGTTTGTTAGGAGGTTAGATGTCACTTTCATGGTGACGTCAGCTTTGATGCTCAGTGGTTTGCCTATAAATAGAACAGTGCTCTGTACTGTTCTATTAGCTCTTTTGCAAACTTGTTTTCCTGCACGAACAAACGCTGAGCTCTGGCTGAGGGGGAGTTTGTATTAAGCATTACATTGTAATCGTTGTTGAAACTAAATTCAATCTTCCGGTTCTTTGTTGAAAATGTCTTGATCAAAGCAATACTCTCATTTGATTGTATGCAAAGTTTGTTTCCATATTAATTCTGCTGCACAACTCATCCATTTCCATTTTAATTCAAACAGAAAATACAATCAAAACCAAACTCAGATCCAACATGGTGTAACTTTAAAAATATGGTAGATATTAAACACTAGTAGGTTTAATTAATATTATTGTAAATACGTATATGACACACATGGTATTACTTCTATAATATTTAATATAAATATTTAATATATCCTAAGTAATAAAAGATTTAATGTGTATTATAAACTATAAACCTTAATGTATATCTTAAACGATATATGTCAATTATATATTTAACTTTTAATATATTAAGATATATCTCGGGAATTGTATTTTAATCTTAGTCACGTTAATATAATAAATAATAATTTAAAATTATTTAATTAATATTTATATTTGATAAAGTTATAGCTATTAATTTGACAGAAAATGATATATTTCCTTTTCTGGGCTAATTGGTTTTGTGCCATAGAAAATATATTTGAAAAAGTAATGTCATGGGACACTACTAAATTCAAAGTCACTAGTTGAGAGAATGATCAACAGTGATATGACCAGAAATATGACCAGAGTCACTAGTTGAGAGAATAATCA
Organism: Helianthus tuberosus; assembly: GCA_030545235.1. NCBI lineage: Eukaryota > Viridiplantae > Streptophyta > Magnoliopsida > Asterales > Asteraceae > Helianthus > Helianthus tuberosus. The sequence goes on from JARYGA010002183.1 coordinate 35,952, forward strand.
ACAGTGATATGACCAGAAATATGACCAGAGTCACTAGTTGAGAGAATGATCAACAGTGACATGACCAAAGGCACTAGTTGAGAGAACGATCAACAGTGTTATGACCAGAATCACTAGTTGAAAGAATGATCAACAGTGATATGACCAGAGTCACTAGTTGAAAGAATAATCAACAGTGATTTGACCACCGTCACGGGAATCGCCTAGTGACCGATACCACTGAATCATAATAAGATATATTTTATGTTTATTACTTGATAAACTTCACTATTGGACGAAAGTTAGCCAATGAATAATATGACCACTATCACAACGGAACTGCCACCATGTGACAAATACTGATTGAGTTTTGGGTAAATATAAACAAATATAAAAACCCTTAATGTTGTAAAGTATAACAATATATTTTATAAAAATGGAATGAACTCGCCAGTATTTATTACTGATAAAATGTTTTCAAAACATGTTTCAGGTAATTTGCTGTAAAGATAATAGAAGCCAGCTATGGAGCACTGAAGGCTTAAATAAAGTGGCTATAAATACCTGAATAAAAGAAGAAATTATATTTTATTTATTTGGTTTTATCCCTATAAAAACAATTGAATGAAATACGGGTTTTAGCTCATTTGTTTAATATTAAAAGCTTGGTGTTTTATAAACTCTGAAATTATTTCCTAACTACGATCCTGATGAAAATTTTTCCGCTGCGTAATTAATAAACACCGATACCATCTGACTGGTTCACGGCTCTTGCTCCCAGGGTGGGGTCGGGGGCTGTGACAGAAGGTGGTATCAGAGCCACTTGTTTAAGCTATTTAGGTGTTCTTTTAATAGCTAAACTTAAACAATAAAGTTAGGAAACTGATACAAAGTAACATATGTGTTATTTTGTAGATTTAAATATATGAATATATATATATATATATATATATATATATATATGTAGATATGCACATATGATTCCTGGAAGTATTGTTTTGTTTTAGTTATTCTGTGATATTAATAATTGAAAATGTTTGCCATTCAGATGTCGAATGAAGTATCACATAATCCAGAAGTTCATGCTAATAATGAAAACCCTTTGGATAAAAATGCTATAGAAAATATAATAGCCCAAGGAATGGCTAATGCTATACCTTTAATAATTAAAGCCGTTAAAAACCCCGTAGAACCCACCAAAGTTGTGAGTAGCAAGCATACTCGTGAAGATAGTTTTAGCCATAGTGTCAATGGAGATAATGATGATATTATCAAAACCCCATATCCCAAGAAAATGAAGGTGGTGACTCTTGGGTGTACCTACAAAGAATTTCTAGCTTGCAAACCAACTGAGTTCGCCGGCAGTGAAGGAGCCACGACTGCTCTACGATGGTTGGAAAAGACGGAAGTTGTTCTTAAAATCAGCAAATGTGCCGAAGAAGATAAGGTGATGTATGCTTCCAACCTCTTTAAGGAAGAAGCCTTAGAATTGTGGAATACAATTCTTCAAGCAAAAGAAAGTGACATGGCCTATGCCATGAACTGGAAAAAATTCAAGGAAATGACAGAAAGGAAATTTTGTCCCCCTAATGAAAAGGAACGAATGGCTAACGCGTTCCTAAATCATAAAACGATAGATGTGAATTGTCGTGAATATACGACAACGTTCTTCGAATATGCAAGAATGGTACCAACTCTGGCTTCGCCAGAACCCGTACTAATTTCTCGTTATATTTGGGGATTAGTTAGCGAAATCCGAGACATGGTCAAGGCCGCTAGACCACAGACTATTGAAGAAGAAGTTGAACTAGCTAACACCCTGACAGATGGACTAATCCGCACAAGAGAAGAAAACAAGAAGAAAGAGTTAGCCCATAAAATTTCCCAAGAATTCAAGAAGAAAGGAACTGAACCGTCATTGGAGCAACCTACCTGCAGAAGCTGTAACAAAAGGCATTCAGGAAAATGCCGTTTTAGGAGAACACCCTACTGTAACTTCTGCAAGATGACCGGGCATATAGAGGAAGAGTGTAGAAGGAAAACTAACATTTGTTTCAATTGCGGAGAAACAGGACACATCAAACCGTATTGCCCGAAACTGGCAAAAGCACCCGACAACAAGGCCAGAACAACAGACGGAGCTAAGAAGAACGCGCGAGCATTCGTACTTACTACGCAAGAAGAAGAAATGATTCCAGACGTAATCGCTGATATGTAATATCTAAGTTAAGTTATTATTTGACCCTAGTACAAATAAAAGTTTATAAATAAATGCATTCTGTCAAGTACTTCATCTATTCAAAACCATAACAGACTTGTTTGGTCTTCGCTTTCATTGAATCATTTATTTGGTTACGACACCTTGTGGTGGCGTTTTCTTTAATTTGAAGCTTGCGCTAATCTCATTCTCACACCAGATATACAGATTTATTTATTTAATTTATGTTGATTTATTATCTTAAAACAGTCTTAATACAATTATGTGTTAGGATGAGAGTACACGAATTCGTATTATATTCCGGTGTACCTCTAAAGATTCTCATCACTGATAGAAAATTTTATGATATTCATTTGGTCTTTCATCATCAATTGAAAATTCTATGAATTTCCAAATTTATTTCATCAAAACGTTCAGTTGATTACAAACACGGTGAATTTGTTCGGTCACCGTAATTGTTGAACTATTTCAATCATTACGACACCTTGCGGCATCGATATAAACTTGTAGCTTGGGCTAATCATAATCATACGAATCATTCAAAACCATGTAAGTCTTTCGTTTGACTCATCATTTAAAAGTAGTCTTGATACAATTATATGTTAAGACAATGATACGCTAAACTCTGTTATATTCCGGTGTATCCTTGCAATTCAATAAATGTCAACATATTGATTTTTCTTATATCATAATTCGACCGTTGACAAATCATTTCATGCTTCTATTTCATTTGATCTTGTTGATTCTAAATCCTCCACAGTTGATAATCAAAGTAAGTTTTCTTTGATCGTGAATTCTATTGTTTCTAAAAGTCATTTACAACTTGTAAACAGTCAATTTAATAATATATCTCTTTTGGCTTGAACCTAGCTACCTTGGAAATTATATCATTTCATCTCATTCGTTTGACATCGATTCCTAAAAATAATTCAGTTGAACCATTGAGCCCTGTTTATTGTAAAACACGTATTCATTTGAACATGTCTTGATTCTGTGTCATTTACCTTAATATTGTTCTTATTGACTAAGACATGACATAACTCTAAAAGATACATCGTAGCCCAAATCCCGAGGACGAGATTTAAAACAAGGTGGGGAGGATGTAACATATCCATTTTTTTATCATATAAGAATTATAGATTGTTTAAATTTATTAACCACTAGTAACTAGTTTTATTTTTAATATAATTATTCGACCTAAATAGTTTTAAAAATTATTTTATATATAGTTGATTGGAATGTTATACTAATTAATTGGCCTGTATATGGGTGACCTTTCTATTAAAATAAAAGTATATAAAAACTTATATAATTAGACACGTAGATTACGGGTAAGTTAACTGTTAGAAATATGAAGTATCTAGAAGGGCCTACAAACCGTTTAATAATTAAATTATAAAAATACAATATAGTTGAACCTACTCCGTTTTTAATGAAACTTGGGTCAAAATGTAGACACCAATATTCTCGTTCTAATGGCATATTTATTATTTTATAAAACGTCATATTTTAGAAGTTATATGCGCCAAATAAGTGAAGCACTTGAATTAATTATAATATATAAAATACTAAGATAATATTAAAATATAAATTAACACTTTGGTACGTGTCTTTCAAAGAAAGAAAAGAAATCATAACTCACAATTGAATTGTATACGTGTAGGATAGAAAGGAATTTCTTCCTTTGATTAATGTACAAGTAAACATTTGCTATAAATAAGAACCATCAGTCACCATTTTCATTCCTTCGAAGTTCCTTTCTTTCGCCACTCTCTTCACATACATATATATATATATATATATATATATATTTATTTCAGTAATTTCCCATAATAATAATAAAGCCCTGCCCCATTTTAAGTATTTTAATTCCCGATCACTGATACCCTTTCCAATTGATCTGGAGCCCCATAACACATGTCAAGGCTCTGGCCGACTAAGTTCGTTGGGGTTCTGTGTCTCGTGACATAGGGATAAGGTTGAATTAGGGTTATTATACTTAACACGAGTGCAAATATATATATATATATATATATGTGTGTGTGTGTGTGTGTGTGTGTGTTTTTGAAATAGCTCAGAAGTTATACCCAAGATTCTACCAGGAGGCTTTCTAGTTGAACCCTAAAGTTACAAAGTGAGTCCATTCTCTTTTCTCACACTTTTATCACATTTTTGTGATACAGTTATATTTAAAAATGTTTTACAAAAATCCTAAATGTCTATCAGTTATACTTACAGTGATTAAGTTTTTATATTCTGCAATAGTTGCCGGTATGTGGGGTTTTTATACATTACTTGACCCTTGTTACTATTGGCCAAAAAGTTAGCCAATAGTAGCATGACCACAACCACGGGGGAAATTGTGCCCCAGTGGCCATAGCCTATAATTAATATTATTTTTACATTAAATAATTAATAAATTTAATGTATGATTGAAATACATTTAAATGGTGTGTATATAAAATAGAGCTTTATTAATCATTATTAAAATATATTAGTTATATTAATGAAAATATAATCTACTATTGTATACTTTACACAGATACCATCTATTCCACAGTTTTGATATGATACCATTTTTTATCTATATATGTATTTAGTGGTATCGTTATTCACGATATTTATACACATATAAATTGTAAGAAAAAAATAAATGGTGTAACTTTAATAATATGGTAGATATTAAACACTAGTAGGTTTAATTAATATTATTGTAAATACGTATATGACACACATGGTATTACTTCTGTAATATTAATATAAATATTTAATATATCCTAAGTAATAAAAGATTTAATGTGTATTATAAACTATAAACCTTAATGTATATCTTAAACGATATATGTCAATTATATATTTAACTTTTAATATATTAAGATATATCTTGGGAATTGTATTTTAATCTTAGTCACGTTAATATAATAAATAATAATTTAAAATTATCTAATTAATATATTATATTTGATAAAGTTATAGCTATTAATTTGACAGAAAATGATATATTTCCTTTTCTAGGCTAATTGGTTTTGTCCCATAGAAAATATATTTGAAAAAGTAATGTCATGGGACACTACTAAATTCAGAGTCACTAGTTGAGAGAATTATCAACAGTGATATGACCAGAAATATGACTAGAGTCACTAGTTGAGAGAATGATCAACAGTGACATGACCAAAGGCACTAGTTGAGAGAACGATCAACGGTGTTATGACTAGAATCACTAGTTGAAAGAATGATCAACAGTGATATGACCAGAGTCACTAGTTGAAAGAATGATCAACATTGATTTGACCACCGTCACGGGAATCGCCTAATGACCGATACCATTGAATCATAATAAGATATATTTTATGTTTATTACTTGATAAACTTCACTTTTGGACGAAAGTTAGCCAATGAATAATATGACCACTGTCACATCGGAACTGCCACCATGTGACAAATACTGATTGAGTTTTGGGTAAATATAAACATATATAAAAACCCTTAATGCTGTAAAGTATAACAATATATTTTATAAAAATGGAATGAACTCTCCAGTATTTATTACTGATAAAATGTTTTCAAAACATGTTTCAGGTAATTTGCTGTAAAGATAATAGAAGCCAGCTATGGAGCACTGAAGGCTTAAATAAAGTGGATATAAATACCTGAATAAAAGAAAAAATTATATTTTATTTATTTGGGTTTATCCCTATAAAAACAATTGAATGAAATACGGGTTTTAGCTCATTTGTTTAATATTAAAAGTTTGGTGTTTTATAAACTCTGAAATTATTTCCTAACTACGATCCTGATGAAAATTTTTCCGCTGTGTAATTAACAAACACCGATACCATCTGACTGGTTCACGGCTCTCGCTCTCAGGGTGGGGTCGGGGGCTGTGACACCTAATAAGGCTACTAAGAAGGGAGTTACAAGAAGGGGGTCGCCTCAGTGTAAAATTTGTGGAAAAACCCACAGGGGCAAATGCTACCTTAGAAACAAACCATGTCTTATTTGTAGAGAAGTGGGACATGTGGTTGCAAATTGCCCAGGGAAGGTGTTAGTGTGTTATAAGTGTTATAACCCGGGACATAGAAGGTCTGAATGCCCGGAATTGGTTGGAACCGAAGATACAGTTGACGCAAAGTCTGATACCCTGAAAGAGAAGGCAAGGTCTTCCCACATGACAGCCGCAGAGGCTAAAGCTGAACCTGATGTCGTTTCAGGTATGTTATTGCAAATTTAATTTCACCATAGATTTTATTCAATACTGGTGTGAACAATAGTTGCATAGGGGCATACATGAGTAGTGAAACGGGTGAATTATGTAAAAGAATATATATATATATATATATATAAGCATAAGAAAATAAACAATGGTGAGAATGTGAAACTGAGGCAAAAGTAGTCATGATAAATATTGTCGTGGGAAGGAGTGCGCGTACACTCGAACCCGGGAACTTAATAAAGTGAATAACTGATGTATTGGGAAGGAGTGTAATAACACCCGAACCCGGAAATTTACAATATTAATAGATGACAAGGGCATAGTTATAGACTAAGCCAAACCAAATGAAACGTGTAGAAACATCGTTTATGACAACAAACGATGTGGATAAATGTCATACAACGATATGAAACAATAACATGAAATGAATTAATTTTGTTATTGTAACAATGGATTAAGGTTAAAAATTTAGAGATTAAGATTCGCATAGGAATGTCCTCGAGAGAGAGGCTAAATGGATAATACGTATTATTCGCAGCTATAGATAATGAAATATCAATAAATATGGATTTAAAAACTCGGGTATGGGTAGATACCCAAGTAGCATGTTAACAATAAAACACTTATGAGGAAGAACGGTGATCACATTGATGAGTGTGATTGAATAAAAGATTAGTAAAATAAACATATTAAAACTGTTGGAACAAAAGCGGGTAAAACCCGAAAAGCCGTATAACAATAGCAGTGATTTTACCAAAAAAAGCTTAAGAAATAAACCCACGGGATATTGATAAAAGAGATGGATCTAGGGGTCACTAACAAAAGAAATATGGTATTCGAATCAAAGTAAACAAAAAAAATCGAAATTAACAATTTAGAATGTCAAGGCATAAGGACAAAGTTGACTGTCATAAGTGATGGAATTCACAGGAACAAGACAAAGGAGATGAATGAATGAATAAAAGACTTGGTTAAGTAAAAGCGAAGAATATCACTAAATACGGCCAAATAAATCGAGGAACAAAGTCCTAATGCATGCCGGAACGGTTGCTATGAGAATAATTTCGGTAAAATACCCACTTGATAGGTAGGTTATCAGATATATACGTAAACCAATAGACGAGAACACGGATTAAAAGTCAAAAGACTCGGATTAAGAGTTATGACTAAGAAGACGATAAAATTCTGCAAAACAGAAATTTCGATAGTTATGTTCAACTATTTCAATGTTGGACGGGCTGAATAAAGTATAATACTTGATATTCCAAGTAAGCGCAAACCAAATAGTGAAAGTGCGAAATATTACTGAATCTATGTGATAGGTCGTAAAGGAGTATGGAAGGGAAAATGCAAACCAATGAAACCGAAGTGTTAAAAACATCAAGATAAAGAACCCAGGTAACGGGTTGAAAGGAAGTATGGGCATAAACCAAATAATGGGATAAATCGACACGAAAAACGACGTAAGAAGTCATAGAGTCGGAAAGATAATCCGAAAGAAAATGAGTGTAGCCTTAGACTACGATCAAGGTCAAACAAGTTTCAAAAGCGAAAATAAATTATTCTAAACATAAAAATGGGGTGCCTAGACGCCATATGTATATATATATATACACAATTAAATAAAGACACGAGTAGAAGATGATCTACGGGATCGCTATAACCTTCGGGTTATAAACAATATAAGGGTTACGGGACCAAAATGACCATCGGGTCACAAATACAAAGAAACAAACTATAGGGTCTCACCTTAAAAAGGCGAAGGTCTAATAAAATAGCCTACGAGACTAAGCAAAATAACCTACGGGTCACTTGGGTAAAACGTGGGAACTAATTATGATTCCCCGCATAGAGCAATAACGAAAAAAAAAGAAAAAAAAGAATGATTCTTGTCGTCAAATTCTCGATACGATTAAATAACATGTGTTAAAGAGGAAAACGTTAAACTAAAATTTAGTTTTAGTAAGAAACAACGTTTAACAATTATAAATATTATGAGACAAATCAGAAAATAGCTAATAATGAAGGATATAGGTCTTTAAACCGATAGGTGTAAAACGATACTTTAGAAAGAAGATTTTGTTAATGAAAGGTTTATAAAAACTTAAACATGACGTGATGCGATCATTGTTATAAGAGGTGATATAGAATACAACCACGTTGTAATATGAGTTACTAGATGTGAAATTATAAGTGCGCAAAGGGCCGATGACGGCAATATAGTATACCAGAATAACGAGGTATGAGGTAAAACGGTGACTAATCAGTCTAGCCGATAAGACCATCCGAAGTCAAAATATTGTTGTGATTAATACAAAACACTGGTCAATATGGGGTCAGTATGGAGTAAACATGTTAGCGAACCCATACTATTGAGCGGTGGATTGTTAATTGGGACAAAAAGACGACAAAAATAAGAAATATAAGACGAAAGCTAAGGTCCATGAGGACTTATACATAAAAGACACCCATGTCAATACGAATGATAAATCTTTACCGAAAAGAAGGAATGTAATGAAAATGAAACTAGGTTCGTTGGTCTAACCAATGAACTACGTAAAGAAGGTTTCGGGGACAAAACCTCTTTAAGGGGGGTAGACTTGTAACACCCCGAAAATATAAATTTTTATATTATAAATTAAATGTCGGTTATAACCAAGATAAAGTGACTAGGAACGAATAACATAGTTAATCACAAGCCAAGTAATAATAAGGGAACTTGGTTAAATCACACTATATAAAATTTGAGGAAAATTGAGGGGCCAAAAGCGACAAAACTAAAAATGGTTTTTATTAAATAAAACAACAAAAACCAAAACACACACACACTTAGTGTGTGTTCTGGTTCGACTAAACACAGGGGGCGACCAGGAAGTTCCCCTTCAAACCCTAACTCTTACAAAACTCACAAATTGAAGGCTCAAATCAAGTCCAAATCGAAATCTGAATATAGATTAGTGAGAACCTCGGCGAAGGGATCATAAGGTATGTGAAATTTCACTATTTGGTTCCATCTTAAATTTTAGATGAACTCATGAAATTCGAATCTGAGCTTGCATGATCATTGTTTGGATGAAATTAAGAATGAAATTATGTCTAGGAGTAAACCCTAGCCATTTACTTGTTGAATTGATGCTTATAATTGTGAATTCATGATCCTACACTCATGTGTCAAGTGGGTTTTGTAGAAGTATGTTAAACACTAGGATTATCTTTGATAATTTAGTGTATTTGAGCTTTAAGGAGTGAATTCTAACTTGTTGATATGAAAAATTTACATGAACTTGAGAAAGGATGCTTAAATCTTGGCTAAATAGTCAGTTAAGAACTTGATTTTTAATTGTATGAAATCATGCTCATTAGGTGTTTGATGTAATGCCTAAGAGAAGATAAATGTTAAAAACCCGACTAAAAATGCATATTTGACTAGTGTGGAAAATTATGCGTTATATGCTATAAGAGGGTTCTAAACAACTATGGTTGAACTCTATAGGCAAGGAAACCGGAACGCCAAGCGGACAAGCTAGTGGCGATACGCATTTGAAAGGATTGCTCTAAAGGTACGTGACTTTGGTCCGGTTACATTACGTATAAACGTTTGGTTTTAGCTTGTTAATGGTGTCATAATGTAGTATATGCGTTTGGCGTGTCATTTAAGTGGCGAAGCCCACTCGACATTCAAACGGGCCAAAATATTGGTTAGAAATAGTTGGCTTGACATTAAAGTGAGGATTTTCACTCGTCAACCAAACGGGTCAAAACTATGTCCTTATATCGATTCTTACGCGTAAAGATTTGAAAGCCTCATATTGCGCTGGTGCTAGATAGCAATTTTAGTAATGAATGGTTATACTAAGTTAAGGTTATGAATCCGTGTTATCGGGTCGAATGGTAGAAACTAGTTGCAAGAATTGCATAAAGTGGCAATGCTTGAATTTATATAAAAAAAAAACAAGCATGAAATTCGAATACGAGCGTTAAGCCATGTAATGGTACGGATACGCCAAAAATATCAAGCCCGGGGAATGGGTAAATAAGATTAGAATGCCAAAGAATAAATTGGCGAACAATTTGCACACATAGTTAACGGGTCGAATAATCGAAACAAGGATTTTGTGGGCCATTCGTTCACAATCCGGGTTTCGTTAAGAGAAATTTATATGGTTAGATCCGTAATCTTAATATGGACATATAGGAAAAAGAATCGGCTAAAACAAATATGTAAATAAAAAGTTATGAGGAATTAAGCAAAAAAATAAAAATAAAGAAGGCTGAGCTGGGCGAACCGTGGGTCACGGTTCTGAACCGTGGCTCACAGTCTGGCAGTTTTGCTTTGAGCTGGGCGAACCGTAGGCCACGGTTCTGAACCGTGGCTCACAGTCTGGCAGTCCTGTTTTGAGCTTGGCAAACCGTAACCTACGGTCGGTTTGAAATAAAATTTTGATTTTGTTTGTTTTTCGTTGTTTAGCAATAGAACTTGAATTTATTTGATATTATGATGTCAAAACTAATAATTGATGTGGTTTTGACCCTAGGTAATGCTCGTTTCGTTATGGATGTTGATCAAGCAAGGAAATCAAGAACCGAACACAAGTTTTGAATACTTCCGCGATAATCTAATCTAGTTCAAACCATGTTGTTTTGTAAACACTTCTAAACATTGAATATTTTAATCTAGTTAGTTGAGTATGTTCAAATGTTGTAATGAAGTACATCTTAGTTTATTAACTAAGTTTTTGTTAGCTATGTATTTCGTTTAAAAAAAAAACCGTTATTTTATGATTAAACAATGGTATTATAAGATGAGTGTTACAGAGGGGGTTAAAGTATTAACATTTTAAATTTAGTTAGTTGAATAACATATAAATATATAAAAGCAATACATATAATATTTTTAATATGCCTTTTCTTTAAAACATTAGAAAAAAAACATAAATAATGCAGAATCTAAGTTAATTTTTTATTTTATTTTTATTTTTTTTATGTTATCAATACTTGTAAAAAAATAATAATAAAAACTGACGAGCTGACTCGAACTTTTTAAGAGCCGAGCTGGCTCGTTTAAGTACGAGCTCGAGCCCATCCTGGCTCGGCTCGGCTCGATTATCGTCAAGGTATCCAGGTGATGCTAACGCAGAAATGCACGGTATGAAATATGCAATGGATTGTAGGCAAAAGCTTCATTATAATGTTTTGAGTAACTGCAATTGGTTTTGTAGAAATGAGAGTGTTTTCTTTAATACATGCGTTTTGACACTTGAATGTATAATAAGAAGATATGCATAAACTTAAGCTTTTGTTGGATCTAGATTTTGTAAAACGACAAACTTAAAACTAAACCTTGCAGTGTTTGCCCAGACACTTAACGTTGGGTTGGGTTGGACATTAAATACAAGTGTTTGGTCTATTTTGGATTAAACTAGAATTTTGGACCCGTGCGTTGCACCGGGACTGCTAAACCAAACAAAAAAATAGATGTGAAAACGTTGAACAACACATGTACGATGCGGCACATTAACCCGTGCGTTGCGGCACGTTGAAACATGAAATATCAAAGCCGAAACGTAAAACAGTATTGTAGAAAAGAATAACTAAGTCGAAACGATAATAGAACTCACGTAAAAAGTAAATAAGAAAAAACAAAAAACTTCAATGACTTGTTCGTATATGGTTTTAGATGACTAATAGTCTAATACATTATTATGCACAACTCCGTTTTAAGTGAAGCTTACATCGAAATGTATTTTTGTAAAAAGTTATTGGGGTTAAAACTTAAAATTGTATAATATACATAGTATAACGTGTGAAAATGAAAATAAGGAAAAAAGAAGATTTATAGTTAATATTTCTTTTTATATAGTAAAACATACTTATAAAGATGAGCCCACCTATTGAATACTTTGGGTTGTTAATGGTTAAACCTTGCTACATAATCCAATCAACACAAACCAAAAATTGAATGGTAGAATGTGAGGAGGGATGAATAGATAATCTTAAACAACCTTCCAAGCTAAATGTACAACTCCCATTGCAACAAAATGTTGCAAAATTATAGTATATAATATTAGGAATAATGAATTTTAATAAATCAACTATTAGCAATTGACCAGCAACGGTCTCAAGTTCAAAAATAACCAGTGGTGGTCCCATATTTTCACATATTGTAAACCAATGTTTACTAATAAAATCTTAATTTCTTTTTGTCTCGTTTTTTTTTTTCTGTTAGTAAAGGTCTATTGGTTTACAATATGTGAAAAAAGTGAGACCATAATTGGTTATTTTTTAAGTTGGAACCGTTACCGACCAATAACTAATACTTAAGATTATTAAAATCCATTATTCTTAAATATTATTGGTAAAGGGTCTAAATAAGTTGACCGGAGAAATGTGAATAGATAAAAGGTAATAACGGGCCGAAATGGGCCAAATGAAATAACTGAAGCGGACTCGGTGACTCACAATGGGCACCCAGAAAAACAGTTTTAAATTATGAAATTAAGTGAATCTGAAAAAATATTTGGAAAACACAAATCCAGGCCAGAAATCTCCAAGCAAATCCCAAAAAGCGTTCTTATGATTGCAATGTTAACATCTAAGATTCACGTGGTTTATAAGAATCTTCGTCCTCGCTTCATTAAGGTAATAAAGTTGTAAGGCTGGACGGGGCACTCCAGTCTCAGGTAACCCAATTCCGAGTTTGAACTAGTGCCAGAACACCGTTGCCATTCTTACAAGTTAGGCTGGCGGGTTTGGCTACCCACAAGGGGAACCCGCGTGACATTTTGCTTTCTTCTAGATTTCCGACCGTTACCAACGGTCATTTGACCAATTTTATAAAAAAATTATAATGATTTTACACACTTTATATATTTAACTTCCACTCATAATTTAAATCATACCCAATCTCAAAACTCTTCCTTATTTCAAAACAAATCCCATTTCATTATTAACTCTTAAGTGGATTGAAAAAAAAAAAAAAAACCTGAGGTGCCGGTTCGAGCCGAGGTGGTGTTTTTGGTGGTGAAGCGTATATGCCACCCCCTCCCATGCAACATATTCCAATGCAACCTCTTCCACCGGCCCTTTTATACATGAGCAACAACCAAACTATTTTTTTTTTCACAACCTATCGTTCCACCGGTTCAGCTTGATTTCTCCCCGGAAGCGAAGCAAAACTTCCATGTGTTTGCGACGTATGGGAACCTATCTCATTTTGAACAAGAAAATGTGGAACGAGAACCACCACTTCATTTTGACGTTGATGAAGATGCCGATGACCATATATGTGTCCAAGAAACGCAATTTGAACCTAATTGATGAAGATGCCGTTGACCAGGAATATGTCCAAGAAACGCAATTTGAACCTAATTTGTAAGAAATGTAAGTTGCAAGTGACGAGCGTGTAGAAAAGGATGTGGAAAACGCTAAAGGGAAGAAAAATGGGAGTTTCGTGAGCCAGGCCTCGCAGGTGGATTGGACTCCTGATGAGAAAGAATTGTTGGCTAAAGCATACATCCACATAACGTTAGACCGGGAAAAGGAAAACGGAAAAGAAAAGATGGTTTACGGAAAACCGTTTTAAACACTTCATTGCGCTTGGGGGTAGTAGCGAGCGAACGCAAGATCAACTAAACTCAAAATGGGGTCCAATGTTGACTAAAATGAATTGGTTCAACGGTCTTTACATTCAAGCGGTAATATTTTTATTTTACTTTAATTTAATTGTTTTTATTTTGTGACGCTTTAACTTTTTATCTCTTTTTAATTGCATTATTATTATTATTATTATTATTATTATTTTAAACATATAGGATCGCTTATGTAAAAGCGGATGCAACGATGTAGACGCTTTGGAAAAGACACTTGATTTTCAAGATAAAAACAAACAAGCCTTCAAGCACATTCAGGTGTGGAACGTTGTTAAAGACGTTGTTGGATGAAGATTTCGGTGGAAGTTCAAGCAAGAGAAAATCCTCGGATTCGGCTAACTTCGGTGCATCCGATAAGTCGGTGATGGACTTGAACGACGAAGTTAGCCCTACACCACCCAAGAGGAGAGCACAAGTTAGGACTCCGTGTTCGTCAAGCCAAACTACAAGCCAATTTGGAATAGTAGGCGAGGAAATAAAAGCTTACGCCCAAAAGAAGGAAGCGAGGATGCAAGCGTTGGCCGATGCAACTTGATTAACGAACAACGGGAAAGTGTCGCCTAAGCAGCGAGAGCACTGTTGCAGAAATCGGCCTAGGCGGCCGATTAATCGGCGCCTAGGCGCTAGGCGGTTGGCTACTGATTAATTTTAAGCTAGTCGGTGGAATTAATCGGTTTTGGTCAAAGTCGGTCGTAGGCGGTCCTAGGCGGTGAAAATCGGTCCTAGGCGGTCAAAAATCGGATTAATCGGACTATATTAATCGGTCCTAGGCAGTCCTAGGCGGTCAAAATCGGTCAAAATCGAACCATACTATCTGAAACTTGAAGTATTTATGTGAATTTTGAAGTATTATTTTTATATTATTGGGTATATATATATAATTTTGAAAAAATACATATAAAAATCCCATTCCGATTAATCCCGATTAATCCCTAGGCGGTACCTCACCGCCCGACTAGCGCCTAGCGCCTTCTACAACATTGAGCGAGAGCCATATATTTTCAGACGTATACTATGTCACACGACAATCTCGACCACGAAGTGCAAAAAAATCTTTGTAGCCTGCAAATGAGATTTGCGGAAAAATGGGATTGGCCGACAAGCCATTTACCGAATTTCTAGTTTTTTTATTTTTAAAAATGTCGTAATTTTTTTTTTTGTTTCGGTATTTCGTTTAATTTAAATGGTGTATTTTTTTTATTTTTATTTCAATGAAGTTTAGTTTTTTATGACATTTGACTTTATTTGAATTAAAAAAAAATAGTTTATGGCAAGGGTAGACGCTGCTAGTGTTTTTATGGCTAATGAGTACTTTAAAAGAAAATTGACATGGCAGGTGTTGGTTGGTTGGAGCAAGAGTTCTACCCTTAAGTGAATCTTATAGAATTTCGTGTTATCGGGCAGTTTTTATCTTGTTTTATGAACCCTTATATTATTATGTATGTCGAGTCCGTTTATACATTTTCCAAATGTTTGTTTCATCAAATACATGTGGGTGTTTCATGTTTTTACTATGCTATCTCGATAATATATGGGTTACAATATCTTTTGATTACAATGTTAACCCACCCGTATACCAAAGACTAAAACTGCCATTTTGACCGTATCTATTTGCGAAATTGGATTCTAATAATTCCTAGTAGACGTTATTGGCCATTAGCAGTCTCACTTTTCTTATTCCCACTGGCAGTCACACCTTTCAAATATTTTACCTCCACCGGTCCTCAGTTAAGAAAACTTAACAGAGTTCAAGTTTTTTCCAACTTACAAACTGATGTTTTAGAGCTTTTGATCAAAACGAGAATACGAGTCGATTGATGTAAAACTTACCTAGAAACAGTGCTCTAAACGACGAAAACGGTGCTTCAATTCGGGTGTTTAAACTTACAACTAATAAAAATCAAATCGTTTGGAGCACCATTTCTAGATAAGTTTTACGTCAAGTGACTCGTATCCTTGTTCTGAGCAAAAGCCCTAAAACATCAGTTTGTAATTCGAAAAAAAAAACTTAATGTGATTAAGTTTTTTTAACTAGACCGGTTGAGACAAACTATTTGAAAGATATGACTGTCAGTGGGAATAAAAAAAAAACAGGACTGCCAATAGCCAATGACATCTACTACGGATTATTAGAATCCAATTTCCCTATCTATTTTTGTCAAAACACGATCTTACCAAACTAATTGAACACGAGTCATTCTAACCCGTTATTGTGCCCATATTGCCAGGTACGCTTAAACGTTATATTTTTACAAATTACAATGAATTATTTATATATACTCGTATGCAGCTTCAAACGAGGTTGACTCTAATTTTCTTTTGGTGGTCCAAGTCAAAAAACTTGTTAAATATATTATTATGATGTAATGTTGTTTAACAAATTGGTGATTTGTTAACCATATTGTTGGTTTTCTTATTTCTCCTACTCCTAATAAATGCAATTAATATAATGTAATACGTCAACAAAAACATATAATATAATTATATTGACTATGTGACCACAATATTATAAGTGTTGTCCATCAATACTCCAAAGGGCATCTCAAAATGTACTTACTACAAATAAATATTCTTAAAGAATTCAAACCTATAAATTGTAATCCATGACGTTTCCCCCATGTTATACTATCAATAAATGCATCTATCAACAAACACTCCAACCTGGTTCTAGAAGGTGTACCTCAGCTGCTCTGTGACAAGCCATGTGCATAAACTTGTTTAATAAATCACACACTTCATCTGTGTATATAAATAATAAATTGCATTTATAGATTTACATTATACACTAACAGAAAAACCTATGGTCATGTGAGGAGTTGGGGCCACACTGGTCGGGAGTTAAGGGCGGGGCACGACCATCATCAACAGCAGACGTCCGTGTTCATTTAACTTTAACCGAACACGAAGACGAACATACATTCAAACACATTTTTTTGTTCATGTTCGTGCATTAAGAAAATGGGCATGTTTGTGTTCGTTTAAGTTCGTTCGTCTAAAGTCTAAACGAACAGTTCACGAACATAAACAAACTTAAATGAACATAATTGAACAAACATAAAACAACACAAATGAACATAACTGAACAAACATATTACCACAAATGAACATAATGGAACAAACATAAACGATAAGTTCCATTGGATAACCCATATTTATTACTAATAGACCAAATCATCAATTACGTATATTTATATAAGTAGTTAGAAAGTGTCTTTTTTGTTTATATTTGTATAAATATAACTACTTGTGTATTTATTAAAATTTAAACAAGCATAAAAAAACAAGTATAAACATAAATGGATGTTCACGAATATAAACGAACGAACAACAAAAAAATTTGTTCATGTTTGTTCTTTTATTAAATAAACAAACATAAACGAGCTTCCCGTCGAACAAGTTCATGAACGTTTGGTTCATTTACAGACCTATCCGTGACACTATGTTATTCTATTGCTAATGAACGGTGTGTAATTTATAGAATAGAAGTTATTGTTGAATCTAAGAAGCAGTAAAGTGGATATATAATTGAATGTAAAGACGGATGAATTGTAAAGGGTCATGCTATTTCCACACGCAACAAATTATTTTCACACCTCGAAGCGCCGCGCTATGGCCATAGCTGGGCGCTTCGGTCGACAAAAGGTGATTTGATCGTTTGACTGACATGAGTTGCAGAGACATAAAGTGATACGAGGTCGCAGAGTCTCGTGAACCCTAAGCGCCGCGCTTTGGCCATAGCGCGGCGCTTCGACCCCAAATTTTCACTTTAAAAAGGCCTCACCTGCTCAGACACGGAACATTCAAGTTTTATGCGATATTGTTACTCTACTATATTGATTTTGGAACATTCAACATACGCGTGATTTTGTTGTTTGTCGATTTTCTTTGCTCTATTAGTTACATCTCTTGAAAAAACGATGTCGTGGTTAAACAACTATATTTTCGGTCAATATTCTGACGAGACAGTTGTTCCTGATTCTTACGAGGGGACCGCTATTTCTGACTCGTATGAGAAATCGGTCTCGTCCAACTTGAGGGAGGCAGAGGTTGTATCTGGCATTCGTTATCGTGATAACACGGTGACGCTGGATTTGAATACCCCTGTGGAGGACCCTTACGCACAACAAGGTTATTCGAATTTCGGTTACGGTGGCGAGTACAGCTTTGTACAGCAGGAGTGTGGTCCAAACGACAGTTACGGTTGTCAACAGAGCTTATAAGGTTATTCGAATTTCGGTTACGGTGGCGAGCACAACTTTGAACATCAAGTATATTCGGACCTCGGTGACGATGGTGAGCCGGGGGATGTGTCTGTTGACGAGGAAGGCTGTTACCCGGTTACATTTTCGTTTGATACAACGCAGACCTTTTCGTCACGTAAAGAGTTGGTGCGTTGGGTACAAGACACGGCAAAAGACAACGGTTACCTCATTGTGATTAAGAGGTCGAATAAAAGAGGAGAGAATTACAAGATTTGGTTTCAATGTACTTTTGGTGGGGAGCATAAGAATATAGCTACACAGAGGAAAACGGGTAGCAAGAAAATAGGCTGCCCGTTCGAGATGATCGGGTTTTCGGAATCATCCGGAAGTGTTTGGAGGATCGAGGTGACGAAGGCGAAGCATAACCACACTCCTATTGAAAACTTAGAGGGTCACGCGTATGCGAGAAGGCTTTCTTCGGAGGATAAAAAACTGGTTAAGGAGCTGGCAGAGCAAGACATTCCCAACCAAAGTATCTGGCGAACGCTGACAAAAAACAATCCGGCTAGAAAGCTTATTCCGAAAGATATACACAACGCTGTTCAGAAGATCAACGCCGAAAAAAATGTCGGTAAGTCTCCGATGCAAAAACTTGAAAGCATTCTTCTCGAAAAAAATTACACTTATTACATGCGCACGAATG
Source organism: Helianthus tuberosus (assembly GCA_030545235.1). NCBI lineage: Eukaryota > Viridiplantae > Streptophyta > Magnoliopsida > Asterales > Asteraceae > Helianthus > Helianthus tuberosus. The sequence continues at coordinate 54,916 of JARYGA010002183.1, forward strand.
AGATATCGAACGAAGTTGAAGATGTCTTCTTTGTTCACGAAAGATCATTCACTATGTGGTGTACCTTCCCGCATGTGCTAATGATTGACGCCACCTACAAAACGAACATGTACAACCTGCCATTTGTTCAGGTCGTAGGCATGACGTCGACAAACAAATCGTTTACGGCTGCTTGTGCGGTAATTTCCGCTGAGAAGTCAGAGAACTACCTATGGGTGTTGCAGAGGATCAAGTCTATGCTGGTAAGATGTATGGAACCGCGCGTGATTTTAACAGACAGGGATTTTGCGCTAATGAACGCGTGTGAACAAGTTTTTCCAAAAGCGCATAAGTATCTTTGTCGGTTCCATATTCAACAAAATATTAATAAGAACAGCAAGAAGAAATTCTCTGACAAGGATTGGAAAGAATTCGTACGTAGTTTTTGGTTATTGTGCGAGTCTACGACCGAGGAAATATACAGGTATAACTTGGAAAACCTTGAAGCACAGCTGAAAGAAGATGACCGTGAACGTAGGTATTTCTTACATAATTATGTTCAAATTTTATATAATAACAAAAACTGACTATTTACGTTTTTTTTAATTTTAGAGGTTTTTGATTATTTGAAGAAATCCTGGTTGGATCCGTACCGTGAAAAGTTTGTATCATGCTGGATTAACAAAACTATCAACTTTCACCAAACTACGACCAACAGGGTTGAGGGCATGCATGCAACACTAAAAAGTCACTTTCCAAGTCATCGCAACACACTGGATAAACTTGTACTGTATGTTGATCATGTTGTTGATAGACAATACACCAAGATTAGTAGTAGCTTTGAAACAAGCCTCCGAAAAGTGATGACGCACCACAAGAAGCAGCCCATGCTTGCATATATTCTCAGAAAGGTTTCAATATATGCGATTGAGCTTTTGAGTAGGGAACTAAAACGTAAGGAAGACGGGTTGAGAGCCTACGGTGCAAGCTGTGGTTGCCAACTTTTTACCAGCTGTGGTTTGCCATGTGCCTGTCGTTTGGAAAAGTTGGAAAATAAAGGTAATTAATATCTTTGACCTTTCTCGTTATGATTTTGCCACCTAATTTGTTTTCATCCACAGGTCAGCAACTCCGGATCACACACATAGACGTGTTCTGGAAGAAGCTTGACTTCAAGCCTGCAAAGAAAAACATAGAGGATACCGATGTAGACGCGGAATTTGAAAAATTGAAACAAAAGATCGATCCAACACCCCCCTCAAGTGAAAAGGAGCTTCTTTGAAAAGTTTCAGCAAATCCTCAATCCAGGGAACAATAACAAAAAACCTCCTGCTGTTCTGAAGAAAACTCGTGGTCGCCCAACATTGAAAACGCAGGAAGAAAGAAAGGTTGAAGCCGCTAGAAAAAGCGCGTACATTCCGTCGGGAGAAACTTGGGTCGAGGCCTCAGACAATCTTCCCCGTCACAGCTCGTACATATCACCGTCACAGCCTCAGACGATCAACCTACACCCTGATTTCCCGATGATCAAGCTCGGTCCTAAGACGGATATAGCGATCCGCAACTACGCATCTCAGATTCCCGAAGTGATCCATCCATACATCGTTAGAATAAAGGACGTGAAACCAGATGGTCATTGTGGGTTTCGATCGGTGGCTGTTGGGTTAGGAGTGAAACAAAATTCATATTTGATGATCCGGAAACAACTTATAAAGGAGTTACGTACGAACGAATCGCTTTGGAGGCAGTTTTTCGATCCGGAAAACATAGGACATTATGATGCGCTGCTTAGACGGATCGATTTCAAGGGGGTGGGACGAGCAGATATCGAAAATTACATGACGATGCCTGAGACGGGGTTTCTTATTGCCCAACGATACGGTGTGATTGTTCACACCTTCGACATGCGTGGGAGCGATACAATTTTCCCTCTGCTGGGCGGGCCAAACGAAGCTGAGCAACCTCACCTGGTGGTTGCGGTTGTGTTCGTCGACCATGGGCATTTCATACATGTAGAGCTTGGAGGTTGTTATCCAATGCCTCCCCCAAACCTACTCTGGACAGCGAACAGAACAGAGCGCGCAGCAGCCTGGCATACATTATACAGGGATCAGATCAACGCGTACGAAATGCTTATGTATCGTGCCCCTGACCTTAATGTAACCCCATATGTTCACGATGTATGTTAAATGTGTTTAATAATAATCACGTTTGTGTTTGTTCAATATATGCGTTACATCACGTTAAAAACCGAATGTCACCGACACGACCCAAAATGACAATATACATCATAATACTACAATTAATGACAATATACATCATAATACTCAATTAATGAAAAAATACGTCATGTTCATGTACCGTAGGCGGCTGATACACATAACACCTCTCACAGGAGTACTTGTGCTTTCAAACCAAAATGATACGATATAACGGAATAAGACATCACACGTAACCGATTTGATCCGGAACTTGCAGTATAGTCCATATATAATAAAAAATGATGTATAATGGAAAAATCGTAAATTTTAGACTATTATCGATGCGTTTGTGAATTAAAAACAATTTAAAAAAAATAAAAAAAGGCCCTAAACGCCCCGCTTTGACCTAAACTCCCCGCTTTGACCTCAAAGCGCCGCGCTATGGCCATAGCGGGGCGCTTCGATCCCTCGTTTATACCAAAGCGGGGCAGCTTCTCCCCCATTTCAAACTTAAACACAAAAACACACACTAAGGTGCGATTTCACACACTCTGAGCCGGAGATCTTCGTTTTCAAGCATTCAACCGCTAAAAGGTAAGATCGAACACCCTTAATCGTTTTCGTTTAATGTACATGTTGAAATATGTGTTGATTGGGGCGGGTATGGAGGATCTGCTGGTGCTGTTCTTCATCACGAAGAACCAAAGCGCCGCGCCGAGGCCAAAGCGCGGCGCTGTGGTTCATGTTTATTTTTTTTTATATTATTTGTTTTTGTTTAATATTATTTGTTTAATATTATTTGTTAAATAATATTTGTTTAATATTATTTGTTTAATATTATTTGTTTAATATTATTTGTTTAATAATATTTGTTTAATATTATTTGTTTAATATTATTTGTTTATTATTTAAATTATTTAGTAATATTATTTGTTTATTATTTTATATTTAATATTATTTGTTTATTATTTAAATTGTTTAGTAATATTATTTGTTTATTATTTTATATTTAATATTATCTTTTCAACGTGCAGGGATGGATTCCTCCGATGACGAGATTGAGCATATGGAGGAGGTGGGAGATGTGGGAGAGGAGGGACAGCCGGCATGTCCGTACCTGCAGTTTCCGCAGGGGTCACGGGCGAGGGGGAGATGCGCTAGGTTGCGCACCATAGAGATTGGGGGGCATGTAGGGATAGACTGGGGCCTGCTAGACACCCTGGGAGAGGCCGCGCGGGCACGTGATATCATTGGACTAGATACTCCTTGGTCGCGCCTATTTGAGTTAGCGATGGAGGACTTGTACCCTGAGCTTACGGTCGAGTTTCTTTCCACGTTTACATACGCGCTGCATCCGGCGGATTACGTGGAGGACCCGGCTTTTCCAGTCCACGAGGTTACATTCCGTCTCGCCGGTCAGGAGTTTCAGATGAGTGTGCGGCAGTTTGCTGTCCATACAGGTTTGTACACTGAGCCCGAGCTTGATACTGATTTATATACGCAGGCGGTTACGGCGATGGACAGGCAGACGCTTATCAGTTTCTGGAGGGCCATTGCCAGGGTTCCCTTTGGGAAATCCTGGCAAAAGGCCACCACCATTAGAGACCCCTTGTACCGATACCTGCACCATGTTATCGCGGCAACTATCGTGCCGCGGGGTAACAGCAGGGAGAAGGTCAACCTCAATGACCTTTTCTTTCTATACTGCCTACTGCGCCGCCAGCCCTGCGATCTAGCAGCCTGCCTGGCAGATTACTTTGCCACAGCATACCACCGGCAGCTCCGCGGGTACGTGCACACTGGCTCATACATCACCGCCATTGCACGCTCGCTAGGGATCGTGCCCGAGCATGATCCGGAGCTGTCCGACCCGGTCCCGTCTACCAGGTTGGGCCGCGCGTCAGTATCCGCCATGCAGATCACCCGTACCTTTGATGTTGGTCTGAGGTTTAGGGGCCGTGATGGGCTGATTTGGCATCCGGAGGTGATGCCGGATGTCATCCTGGTTGTTATTGAGTTGAGGGCTGGAGTGTTAGCCCCTCCTGATGTTCAGGCGGCCGCTCGGCAGGCTCAGCTACAGGCTCTGGGACTCGATCAGTTCCCGGTCCAGCTTCAGGATGAGGCTCAGGCTCAGCCTCAGGCTCAGGCTTAGGCTCAGCCTGTATTAGAGGATCCGGCTCAGGAGGAGCATGTCGAGGAGATCCCGGTACCACCAGTTCAGCCAGCTCCTGAGCCGCCACAGTACCCGCAGCACATTTACGCTGACCTGCCTCCGGTAGCGCGTGAGGTGGCTCGGGACTTCGACCGGCGCCTCAGACGCCAGGGCGCACGCATTGACTGGATCGTCGAGACGCTCGTTTCTCTACGAGAGCTCGCTGGGTTGCCTCCACTTCCCCTTTCACCGTCCCCACCGCACGAGGATTAGTACCTTAGTTTGTTTGTATAGTGATTTGTTATGTATTATGTACTCAGTTGTACCTTTTTGTTTTGTATGTACAAACTGATATATATTGCAGTTAATCTTCTATTTACATCACGTTGGTTTTGGATTGTTTACGTTTAATTCTTATGGCTTTTTGTACATTTTATTTAACGTGTTCGTTTAATTTAACAAAATAAACAAGGTTAACAGTTTATAAGGACGCACTTATATTATATACGTTCTATAAAAATAATGACGTAAAAAAACGTAATTATAAAACAACTATGAATTATATGTAACTAATATTTTATAATAATAATAAAACTCAAATACAATTTTTTCCTCCAAAAAACACTACCAAACTAACCCACATCCCACCTATTTCAAAAAAAAAAAACAACACAAACACCTGCACACGCTGTTTGTCTTTTTGCACACTCAAAGCGCCCCGCTTTGGCCATAGCGGGGCGCTTTGAGTGTGCAAAAAGACAAAAAGCGTGTGCGAATAGACCAGCCCATTGTAAATGAGAGGTGAACCTGAGCAAAAACCCTAGAGAGAGAAAGTTAGAGAGATGTAGAGAGAGAAAGTGTGCAGACAATATGAAGGAAGATTGACTATGAATGAGAGGGTGTTGACTATTTAAAAGGAACCGTTCGTATTTACGAAATTAAATAAAATATATAATAGCCGTTGAATTATAATTTAGGATGGACGGTATGGTTGGGGTGAGTTAGGCCGATTGAGTTTTCTCTACGTAATGATATAAAGTCATGTCAACTCCCCCTTTCACTCCATATTTTCTACTCAAACACTAGGTATGGTTCAAACACCGACTCAATTAAAAAATAAAAAATTTTGATTGGTTCTTCTCTCCTCTCTCTCTCCTCCCTTTGTTCTTCTTCACTTTCGGTGAGTATACACCGAAAAACACTCTCTCTCCTAGACTCCTACTCCCCACTCCCCATTCAAACACACGGTGTGATCCACCTATCGGTGAATTCACTCCCCGAAAGATGTCCCCGCAACCACACCGTGCTCCCTTATATTTTTTACACGAATCGCTTTTGACATGATTGAAAACTCAAAACTAGTCGTTTAATGATTAGACCCTAAGGTGTTTTGCGTCATGTGACAATCCAGTCAGCAATAGAGTATTACGGGGCATTTTTCATAAATGAGTGTAGTGGTGATGTGAGGCATTATGTTAAAAGGGGATTAATAGAATTAAATAAAAAAATTATCAAAAAATGTTATTGGACAAAAAACTATCAAAAAAGGGTGATTGGTCAACACACAATAAGCTTGGGCGTGAAAAAAACGCCAACCCATATTTTGTTGAAAAAACGCCCAGGGGTGGGTGTTGGGCGTTGTGGAACGTTTTTTAGGGGAAAACGTCCAAAAGAACCCCCACTACGGATGGTCTTAATAGAGGTTTGCGTTTGCCTTCATGATGGCTATACGGTGTGGCATAGCGTTATTCGTCATCTCATCTCTTTAACGCCCGTAGCACTGGAAGGGGGTGTCAAAGGTGAAGGCCACCAATAATCAACCGATCGTATTTCATTTTAGTTTTTTTTTTCTTTTTTGTTTGTTTTTTTAATCTTCGGCTAAATTGTCTGGGGCTAGTGAAAGAGTGAGACAGCTAAAGGCTCTTGCCTATGTGGCGCTGACTTGACAAGACATTATATTAAACCATACCATTCAACCTAAAAACATTCGTTGAGTGTTTCTGCCCTTGCTACCTCACCACCATTTAACAAAGATTTCACTGTCTCTTACCCTAATTTCAAAATTAGAAAAGAAAAAATAGTGGATGAGGTGTATTATTTTTTTAATTTTCTTTTATTTTGAAAATAGGGTGAGAGACAGTGATGGAATGTGAGTCCGCTATATAGATTAGTGACATGCAAGCACACAAGTGTTTTTTAATTAAATTATTAGTTAAACTATATCATTATAGTTAAAGGGTTAGTTAGTTAAATCAAATTATCTACGTGACATGCATTATTAAGGCTGGCAAATCGTGTCTTAACAGGTTTCTGACGGCGCGCACAACATAAGTTTCAAACATGATTACGACTTGTTTAACTACTTTCTACCTCATGTTTATAAAACAGTATTATGTTTTATGTACAAAGATGAATAAATGATAGATCCAAAGATTGTAATTTTAATTATTTTAAAAATTTAAAAAGTCAAAGGGTGTATTTTTCAGTCAAACAGGTCTAACGTGTCTTAACAGGTACCCAATTGTCAGCCCTATGCATTATATACTTCTTCGTTAAACCATAATAGATGGTGTAAATGTAACCTATTTTACATTACAAAATCATCAATATTACCGGTTATCACATGAAAAGATTAAAAAAAAAATCTATTGTTTTGATGTTTTCAAAATCTATACCACGAAAATTGAGGAACACAGGGTATGTTTAGTGAACCACTAACTTCATCATTTGTATTATTATTCGTTTTTTAAACATGTATTAGTTCAGGAAAATATACAAACTAATGATTTTGTAAAAAGAAAAGAAAAGAAAGAAAAATGAAAAAGCCTAATAAAATCAGTTGGTGACTTGGTGTAACCGACATATTAAACCTAATGAGTTTGTTTGGTATGGGATGATGGAATAGACAAGGGAATAGAATGGACAAGGTAATAATATGGATCATTACCATCACATATCTTGTTTAGTTACCATGTAAGAATTGAACAATTTATAACTTTGTGTTGTTTGATAGAGTAGAAAATACGAAGGAATAAAATCTAGTGAGTGGTGGTGATGGTTGGTGGTCGGTGGCGATGAAAGTGGGTGGTGATAGGTGGCAGCGGCGGTAGTGGTGGTGGGTGGGTGGTGGCGGCTTTAAAGGTGGGTGGCGGCGGTATCGATGGTGGTGGGTGGCGACGGTGGTGGGTGGTGACAGAGGTGGAGATGGGTGGCGGCAGTGGTGGTGGTGGGTGGTGGCGAGGGTGATAGTGGTGGACGACGGGGGTGGGTGATGGTGTCAACGGTGGTGGGTGACACGGTAGTGGGCTGTGATGTTGTTAATGAATGATGAAATACGGGTGGAATGAAAAAAGGAAATATGAGGTGAATAGAATGATTTTAAAGAAATAAAATGTAGTGTCTAATAGACGATTCTATTTCATTGACCAACCAATCATCATTTATTTTGTTCTCTTTTCCAAACACTACACTACCAATATGTTTGGTTGTCGTTTCATAAAACTATAGTTAGTGGTTCGATAAAACTTTTGTCAACAAATAATATTTGCTTCGTAAACGTGTCTAATAGTTATCTTTCAAAAAGTAAATCATATATGGTTATTTGTATTTCATATAAGATTTGAAAACTCATTAATTCATAGCATAAAAAAATTTAGGTTATCTTTTTTACATAAAAAAATAAATATTTAATATATTAATTAATAGCATAAAAAATCAATATGTTTAGGTTATCTTTTTACATGAAAAAATAAATATTTAATATATTAAAGGCTGAAAGGTAAAAACTTATTTGAAATTAAATATTAAAGGCTGAAAAGTGAAAACTACATATTCATGTAACAAATAGTAGTGGTATTGTGTTATTGTGTTTGTCCTTTATAATACAAGGTCCGTTGACGCCACGTGTTGCGGCGAAATCATGCAAACGACAATGTAAAATAAACGTTATTTGAAATTGAAGCATGTTGCTTAGAAAGGTAAACCGTCAGAATCGGTTTAGTTTATCATCATATAATTTTACGACACCAAATAAATACTCTATTTTTAATACAATTTCATTTAACAAAACTTATACTCGAATGTAGAGGGAAATAATTAAACACAACTCGTTCCTAAGTTTTTTTTTTTTTTAAATTAACAAACGTAAATTATTAGAGAAATTTGAAATTAATTGATAATGGAAATATGATTAAAAAAAGAAAATGAATTACTAAAAGCAAAAAATGAAAGATAAAAGATATATAATTTTAAAAAAGTAAAATAAAACATAAGGTATGCTAAAACTTAAAAGTAAATATAATTAGTAGTAAGACCTTCGCCCGTTGCGGCGCGTTACATCGCAAACATCGAATGGATTAGTCCAAACGTTATGTGATGCATTAACCATATAAAAACATGCGTTTCGACATATCTGATTGAACTAAACGGGAAAAAAACAGACAACAAAACGTTGAACCCCACACGCACATTATTGCGTGTTGACTCGCAAAATTTTGAACAAAACGTAAAACGAAAAACTTGCGAAAGATGAAACGTATGGGGGGGCCAAAGTTGAAAATAAAAAAATGTTGGGGTTAAATTGAAAGATTGAAAAGCTTTAGGTTAAGACTAAAAAGGTCAAATGGGTTAAATTACAAAAATAAAAAACTCTTTGGATGGATTAAAAGTGAAAAATGCAAAAAAAAAAAAAAAAAAAAAAAGTTGAAAAACTCCTGATACATATATTACAACTACATAAAGCAACAACATGTTGCAAATTTATAGTTTGGAAATATAAAACTATTATAATATTAAATAATAAAATATTAAAAAACTGTATATTATTATAAAAATAATATCATTGGTCTTAGAAAAAATTAACGAATATGAGTTATTAAAGAAGTATCAAATTAATCGAAATATGATTTAAGGAGAAAAAATGAATTAAAAAATAAATAATAAATGAAAAAGAAAATATGGTTTTACAAAAGTAAAATAATAATATAAAAATATGTTAAACTTAAAAGTGAATATACTATTATAATATTAAATAATAGAATATTAAAAAGCTATATATTAATATAAAAATAAAATTACTATTCATGAAAAAATAAATAATAAATGAAATGGGTGGCGGCGCAGCTTATTGCCCGTCTACCTTCTGTCTTGATGTCACTTGACAAGTATGAATGAAATAAACTAAATTTGATAAAAAAAATGAAAAAGAAAATATGGTTTTCCAAAAGTAAAATGATAATATGAAAATATGTTAAATTAAAATTGAATATACTATTATAATATTAAATAATAGAACAATAAAAAGCTATATATTATTATAAAAATAAGGTTAATATTCATGAGTCTTCATGTTAATGAGCTGCCTAACACTCGCTCATTAGTTTTGACAAATTACAGTTTCCTCGAGTCCAAAATTACGATTTAATTGGTTAAGAAATATTTAGCCTACCACCCGCAACGCGGACTCGACGTCAACATCAACAAGTTGCTAACAAAAGCATGAAGTATGTGACAGGATATTAAATGCATCCAAATACTTTAGAATATTACATGAATTAAAAATTGGAAGTAAATATGATTGGATCTCACATATATTTATTTGTTTAAACGTGTTCTAGGGTTATCCTACGCCATCTTAGAATATACCTTTTTTTATCACGATTACTCTTATTATATAAATTTACTAGGTTAGAATCCCGTGTATTACACGGGTTGAATAAATATAATTTTATATATTAAATAATAAAAAAAATTACATCTTGAAAAACTTGTGCATTGCACGGATTGGATAAACACGTGTATTATACGGCTTGAATACAATAAATATAATTTGTTAATACAAACACTTGTTAATATATGTTTTTGAAAAAAATGAACTTTGATGTATTATATACTTTTTATAACATTTAACTTTGTTTTTTTATTTATTATTATTATGTTAGAAACGTGTGTATTACATAAGTTATAACATTTACTTTGTTTTTTTATTTATTAATAGGTTAGAAATTTGTTTATTACACTTGGCTGAATCAATGAAATATAAATAGTTATAAATAAGCAGAAAAACAAAAGAAATAGTTTAAATAAAGAAATATTAAATTAATAAGAGATAAGAGAAAAAATAAAATAAAATATTCTTATTTATTTAAATAAACTTATAATGTTCCGATGTTGGATATATACTATGTTGCTTCGTATAAAGATATGTGTGATCTCAAAACTTACTTATTTAAAAATATTTTAATATATTTTTCATTCTTATTTATTAAAAGAAATTGATAGTGTTCCGATGTTGGATATATATTATGTTGAATACCCATAAGTATTAAATTTAAATAAAAATTACTATCTTTAAAGATAAGTATTATAAAGAACCAATCATCATCATCATCATCATCATACTCAGTTAATCCCACCAATAGCAAAACAAAGGTAGGGTCTGAGGAGGGTAAGATGTAGACAGCCTTACCTCTACCCCGTAGGAATAGAGAGGCTGCTTCCAGTGAGACCCCCGGCTCGATAGTAGTTTTGCATCAAGCCTTGGACATAAGGCACATAACACTCAGCACTCGGGACAAAGACCGATTAGTGAATGTACCCTTTTGTCTCTCAGCTATCAACGCCACCACATGATGCAAAATTAACCGTCCTCAGCTTTTAACGTTATTTTCACGAAGTTAGTAAAATAACGTTAAAATTCGTGCACTTTCACTTTTGCCCCCCGATGGCCCACACATATATACATTATATGCGCATACCGCAAGTGGGGCGTAATTATAAAGAACCAATAGGTAATATAAATAAATAATAAGATATTTTATGGAACTTTTTCCGTAAAAATGTTTGAAACATATATTAAATTTAATAATTTAAATTAAATAATAATTATAAAGATAGATGGTCTAGAATAATGACAAGTGTCTCAAATGTGGTTTCTTTTATTATATGGTATAGATATTCTTTATTTTTTTGTTTATTTCACAAATCAAACTATATACATGTTATAATATTACAAATGATTTACCATGAAGATCAAGATCTACCTCTAAATTTACTAAGCAAGTGAATGAACTCTTTGTCAAACTTATGGATAGCATTATCTACCAAATAGTTAACCTTGTCTACCAAATAGTTAATTTTTTGTAGTATAAATACTAGCTCAAGATAGAAGAAAAAATGCACCTCATGTATACACTTTCATAAGTTATACAATTCTCTTCTTCTTTCTCTTATAACATTTCTAAAGTTCTTAAAGTTTTAGTACTAATCTTGTGTTAATTCTTGTTATATTATAACACGTTATCAGCACGAGTCGCTTATATCCTAATCAAAGAAGACTTTAAGCCCAAAGATATCCATCACAAGCAATGTAAGCACATCATTAACTTTATAATTTACTTTGAAAAAAAAAAACTAAGTACAAAATAACATTTTAATATACATATTTCATAACTACGGGATTACTAACATTATAACATTTAATTATGCATCTAACTTTTACTTTTATCGCAACTAACTTTTATTTATACAAACACGATCACATTTCATTTAGAGTTTACGTTTATTTATGTATACTAATATTTTTATTCTTATTATTATGCATCCTAATTTTATATCTTATAAAATAACATTTCTGTAATTCATCATTTATTATAAATACATATATATATATAACCGTTATATAACGGCTATAAAACGGTAATATAACCGTTGCAAAACGGTTATAATTTACCACTATAAATTATCAATTATCAATCTCATTTTTTCGCAACAAACACTCTTCTTCTCAAGGTTATTCAAGAAAAATTTCGAAGATGATTCACCCGGTTTTAATATTCGCCGGCATATTATTAATATTATTGCCGACCTTAATATATGAGCTTCCACCTCATCTTTTTGGTACTGGTGTATTCATTTATTTGTTTATAGCTGTACCTCTGTATGTTATCTCATTTTTAATGAGTATTTAGATTTTAATATATATTTTATTTATGTTTAGCAACAAAATGGCAAACATCGCAAAAATTGAATTCCAGGCTCTTAATATCACCGGATAAAATTATATGCCGTGGACAGCACATGTTAAGCGACATCTCAAGTCAATGGGTGTTTTGAAAACGATAACGACGGAGTGGAATAATTGTAACGATCAAGACAAGGCAAAATCCGATGTCTTCCTCCATAAACACATTGATGAGATGTTGCAATTTGAATATTCAAATTTTGAGGATCCATACATTTTGTGGGAAGATTTAAAAAGCAGATTTGATAATCAAAGGGAAGTTTTACTTCCCACCGCTAGAGATGAATGGAATAATCTCAGGTTCCAAGATTTTAAAAAGGTGAATGAATACACCTCTGCTTTGTTCAGGATATGCTCAACGCTCCGATTCTGTGGGCAAACTGTTACGGAGGAAGATATTTTGGAGAAAACTTTCTCCACATTTCATGCATCAAATATAAACTTGCAACAACAATATCGGTTGCAAAGGTTTCAAAGATATTCTGATCTAAATTCATTTCTCCTCGTAGCAGAGAAAAACAATGAGCTACTAATGAAAAATCATCAAGCTCGCCCCACTGGATCATTAGCTATTCCAGAAGCAAATGTTGTTATTAATGATGATACTAAAGACTCTGGAAGAAAATGGGGACGAGGCCGTGGCCGTGGCCATTTTGGTAAAGGTAATGGTCGCAACTATTCCTTTAAAAGAAATAATAATTTCCGAGGTAATTCCCATGGTCGTGGACGTGGTCGTGGTCGAAATCAAAGAACCCCCAATTACCACACTCCACAAAATATCAATTCCAACCAGTATAACAAAAGGAATGAAGCTGATAGGTCCGAAAACAATGGCACTTCTTGTTTCAGATGTGGAAGTACAAACCATTGGTCAAAGGCTTGACGTACACCTTCACATTTATGTGAACTTTACCAAGCCTCTCTCAAAAGAAAAGAAAAGGAGATGAACCATGTGGATAATTTTAATGATATCAACGTCGAACTGAATGTCGCCGACTATACCAATGAGATGGAAATCTGAAACCAATGTTGCTAAACCATAATAATTATATGCAACAATTATGTAATTTCCTTTATTATAACTACCTTTATTATGTTTCATTAGTCTTTCTTTTCATGTAACGTTTTTAGCTAATAAATAAACTTCTTATTAAAAAATAAATCATAATGCCTTCGTTATACACTTATTATTATTTCTCTTTATATTTCAAGATTAAAATGAATACCATTGGAGCACAAGAGCAGACAAATGATGCAGATATATGTATAGCGGATAGTGGAGCCACACACACTATATTAAATCTAAGAAATATTTTTATGAGTTGAAACCAACAAAAGGAACTGTTGATACAATATCAGGTCCTACAAACTTGATAGAAGGAGTGGGAAAAACTAATTTAATATTACCAAATGGTACAAAGCTCTTAATAGAGAATGCTTTACTTTCCCCAAAATCAACAAGAAACTTGTTGAGTTTCAAAAACATATATCATAAAGGATATGATACTCAGTCAAGGACTGTTGATAATAAAAAATATTTGCACATCATGAGCAAAGATCATATACTGGAAAAACTGCCAATGCTCCACTCTGGTTTGCATTATACACACATTAATATGCCTCAAGCACATATGGCAGTAAAAGAAAGTTTTTGTGATCCTGCAACATTTAACTTATGGCATGACAGACTAGGCCATCCAGGATCTACAATGATGAAAAGAATTATTGAAAACACACATGGACATCTATTGAAATATCAGAAGATCCCCTAATCAGATAAAATGCCTCTATGTACCTGTTAGGGGTGGATTTCTAAATGACCCGTGATCCTCAAATATTATCCTGTTTGGTGATCCTTACTTCTGTGTCAGTTAGTGATCCTCAGGAGTGCTTCAGGATCAGGATCATGGATCATCCTAAGGATCCTTATACTAATGATTGTCTGTATTGAATTTGTAACTGTTTTGCAGGAATATCAATTGGGACTTGGTCTTGGCGATATTTCTGGAGAATATACTAAGTCTATTCCGCACGTGCTTGGTCAGAAATGGACGTTGTGGAGTCGTGGAGGACTTGCACCATTTGCGGATAGTTTGTTACTTAGATTTTTACTAGATTTAAATGGGGTAGCGAGCTAATTAGACAACACTTTTTGCTATTTTTGGCTACACACACTCTGAAAACCGCTCACACCAGCTCTCATTCATTCACTTAGCAATTTCATACACTTTTTACACAGAACACTATAGTGATCCTTGTACTTAGCTCGCTATCATCCGAAGTTGTAATACATTACTTGTTTAATTTGAGTTGGTGATCGGTAGTTTCCATCACCCGGGGTTTTTTGTGCCGGAGATCAACTCTTGATCAAGGGCTTTTTCCCCGTATAAACCTTGTGTCACTTGTTATTTATTTTTCATAGTGATCCTTATTGCTATAAACCAATTCAAGCATCATACCCTTAACAGAGAGTTTGGTTACATTATCCTTGTCTGGTTTTTTGACCAAAACAGTTTGGCGCCCACCGTGGGGCAATTGGTGCTTCATTTCGAAGAAATTCTCATTTTTGTGATCATTCCGGTTCATTGCATACGAGCAGATGGCTTCATCATCAAAGAATACCTCCAGTGCAACGTCTGCAGTCAATTCATCCCAGGGCATTCCACCTTTGCCTCCACCACCTTTTGGACCTCAGAAAAATGCCGAGAAGAAACCAACTCCCATTTTCTCAAAACCTCCAACTTCTTCTGCTTCTTATACTCCTACTACTAGTGACTTGTTTACTCTGATTTTGCAGATGAAGGAGCATATCCAGCAGCAGGACAAGACCAATGAAAGGATCCTTAGAGAAATTGAAGACATCAAGAAACAAAAGAGATCGGCAGAGGATCATTCCCCACTAATGCCCAGATCTTTGAATTTTGATACTCCGGTTATAACTTCTCAGCCTTCAGTGGTTCCCGACGTTCAATATGTTGGAGGACCGAAAGGAGTGCATTACGGGTCATCAGCAATGACTCAGGCTTCAGGGTTACACTTTCAACCATCAGGTTCCCATCCTCAGCATATAGGATCCTTTGCAAGCTCAGGAGGATACTCGGGAGCGCAACAGATTCAAGGGTGTTGGTCGTTTCAAGGATCCTCTCAGGTTCAAGGATCCTCCCAGTTTCAAGGATCCTCCCAGGGCCAAGGATCCTTCCAGGTTCAAGGATCCCCCCAGATTCAAGGATCCTCCCAGGTTCAGGGATCCTCCCAGGTTCAAGGATCCTCCCAGGTTCAAGGATCCTCCTATGTTCAAGGATCCTCCCAAGTTCAAGGATCCTCCTATGTTCCAGGATCCTCCCAGGTCCAAGGATACTCACAGTTTCAAGGATCCTTCCCGATTCCGGGATCCTTAAGGAGTTTGCAATCAGGAAGTTCCGACATCCATCAGGGAGATTTCATTCCAATGCAAACCGTTGCTTCTACTGGTCCATCGGCCATTCCAGAGCCCCAACAATATGGATTAACATCCACTCTTCCTAATTTGAATCCAATGGGAGGTAACACTTTTAATAATTCTTATACTACTAACCATGGCCTTATGCGGGATCCAGGTATCAATCATGCCATGGCCAGAGAATTGCAAAAGTTAAAGGATATGATATCAAGTGTCCCAGGAGTGGTCAAGCCTATCCCAGAGATTGCGGGTGGGAGCCACAAGATATCTCGTTTTGCACCACCAATCTGTGATGCTGAGATACCCAAGAGGTTCCATGTACCTACCATGAAATTATATGATGGTTCAACGGATCCTGAGGAACACATAGCTCAATACAGGGAAAGGATGGAGATCAATCCCATCCCAGAAAGGTTAAAGGAAGCATGTCTGTGCAAGGGATTTGGATCCACTCTTACTGGATCGGCTCTTAAATGGCTGCTAAGTCTTCCTCCTTACTCTATTACCTCATTTGCTAATCTAGTTAACCTATTTAATAACCAATTTTCTTGTAGTAGGAAATTTGAGCGTTTAACTAGTGATCTATATAGGATAACATCATTAAGGGATTATATCACTAAATTTAGTAAAGAATCCTTAGATATTCCTAACCTAGATATAGCTACGGCTGTTGAAGCCTTTAAAATGGGATTGCTTAGGGATTCGTTATTCTATGATGATCTTGTTATGACACCATGCAGGAATCTAGATGAGGTAAGAACCCGGTCCCTTAGGTTCATCCGGCTAGAGGATGACAAAAGGATCCAGGAGAGGTTATCAGGATCCTCAAAGCAAGAGAAGCAAGGATCCTCATTCAAGAACAACAAGTTCAGATCCTTTAATAGATCTGATAACCAGAATGTGCATGCTGTTGAACAAGAAGAGGATGATGAGGATTATCCTCCAATCTCTGAATATTGTTTTTCTGTTGATAACAATGAACTAATTCTTGCGATGCAGAATTTAGGTGATAAAGCTAGATGGCCCAGAAAAAATGATAGACCAGCTGCAACTAAAGATAAGTCAAAGTGGTGTGCATACCATGAAGATTTTGGGCATCTCACAGAAGAATGCATCGCATTGAGAAAAGAAATTGGATACTTGTTGAGCAAGGGGCACTTGAAAGAATTATTGGGGAGAAAGAAGTCAAGAACTCAGGATCCTGAAAGGATCCCAGAGAAAGCTCCAGCCCCTCCAGCAGATGCACAAATTATAAACTTTATATCTGGAGGATCAGACATTTGTGGAACATCCTTCTCCGCAGCCAAAAGACATGCGAAGGAAACCAAGATGGATAATGGAGATAGACCCATTCGAACATCCAGTGTCTCCGAAGGAAAAGTTATAACTTTTGATGAGGATGATCGTGTTGACATCCAGGATCCTCATCATTGTTTTGGTCAAAAAATCTGATGAGGATATTGCAACCAAACTCTCTGTTACGGGGTATGATGCTTATAGTATAGAACAATGACAAGGATCACTTCAATGTAAATTGCACAAATGACACAAGGATTTATACGGGGAAAAAGCCCTTGATCAAGAGTTGATCTCCGGCACAAAAAACCCCGGGTGATGGAAACTACCGATCACCAAGCTCAAATAAATCAATAAATGTTTACAACTTCGGATAGTAACGAGCTAGGTACAAGGATCACTATCGTGAAATGTGTAAAAGTGAGTGAAAACTAATGAGTGTTCGTCGAGAGCTTCAAGAGTGCGGTTATACGAGAGTGTGTGTAGCTGAAAATGGCTAAGTGTTCTAATTATAGCTCGTTACCCCTTTAAAAATAGAAGTTAACAACAATAACTAACTATCCGACTTTTGTGCCAAGCTCCCACGTTCTCCACAACGTCCATTTCCAGTCAAACGTGTGCGAAATGCCCGTGGAATATTCCTTAGTACCGTTGCCAAGACCAAGTCACGTTTATTACTCCTGCGAAGTAATACAAAAATCAAACAAACAATCGTTAGTATGAGGATCCTTAAGGTGATCCATGATCCTGATCCTGAAGCTCTTCTGAGGATCACTATCTGTCACCGAAGTAAGGATCATTAATTAGGATAACAAGTAAGGATCACTAATTGTTAGAAAATCCTCCCTTAACAATTGCCCCCAAAATATAAGGAGTGATATGTAAAATGAGCGAGTTATGTTTTCCTAATCTTATCCGCAACTAACTATCGTAAATATAGCCGTTATTGTTGAACTATCCGTTGCAATCGTGACGTCACAGAAGTGATAACCCTGCATAATCATGATTATAAATAGGAGATAGAGATAGGATCGATTGCATTTAAATTCAAAGAAACTCCCTTTAAATTCTTGGTCGAAGATCTATCAGGTATCTCTTCTTTTATCTTCCCTTCTCTTACTCTGTTTTTCTTTCTTTCTATCATCCCTTCAAGAATGATGCTCCGGTCCTCCCCCGCCAAGGATCAAAAGAAGGATAGTCCCTTGAAGAGTCAAGGGATCATCAAAGACTCGATACATGAGAGGTGTTGTTTTAACGATGCTCAGATAGACAAAATTCGTCACTGCTTTCCGGCGAGTGCCTTTTTCAAACCCTTCGATCCTACGATTCTGAGCGACTATGTTTCAGAAACATGGGTTACCTTTCCAGTTACTCCATTTGCCATAGGGAACACTTATCCTTTCCCAGAATTTACACAATCCTTCTTTTCCCTTACCGGCATTTCTTATATCCAAGCCATGCCGATGATTTGGAGGGTTTTGTATACCCTAGAGAGGATCATCGAGCAGGAGGGCATTGATTTAGGAATGTCAGAGCTGACACAATTGTATGATCTTACTACCTTTGGCTCTCATCGTTATTTGTTCAAACGAAAACCCGGCGGAGAACACCCCCTTCTTAAAGTCACCAAGAACGACACAAATTGGAAACGTCGGTTCTTCTTTGTCCGGAGGGATACTATTCTAAACGGAAAGGATCTACCAAGGACATGGTCCACCCATGGTAGGCCAGAGGATCCTGAGAAGGATCACCAGGTAGTTTTGTTTTTGTATAAGGATCACTAACCCCTTTTTGTCTTGTGTTATGCAGCTATTTCTGTTTCACACATCATCAACACCCGCAACCAAGGATAGGCTTGCTGCTTTTTGGAAGCTCGATCCTGAAATAAGGTCATTTAAGATAGACACCCAAGACTCACAAGAAGTATCCTCAGGTTCCATCACCATGTCAAGTAAGTATCCTGCTTGATTTATAGTTTGAATATTAAAATAAATAATTAAATTGAAATAAGATTAGGACACTTATCTTGCTTTGATTGTGTAGGTGCCGGAAAATCTGCCAAGCCTGTATCCCAGTTCAACACGGCTGACCTTGATGTTGTTCGATCCAGGAAGAAGAGGTCCACTACCAGTCCTAGCATCTCCATTCCCAAAGCACCCACTAAAGGAAAGGGTGGTAAGAAGAGGAAAACTTCTGACACTGAGGACCTTCAAGGCCTACCACTGATCCGCCACCAGTTCCTTGAATACTTCAATGATGTAAGGATCACCAATTCTGCCTAGGTATCCTACTCATATGAGGATCACCTGATCTTGAACTACTTTGTCCTTTTCTTTGCAGAAATTTGCTGAGATTGAAGATTACGTGGGGAATGTTGAAGAGCAGGACAAGAAGATTGCTGACCTCCAACAGGTTGCCGTGCTTAAGGACCTTGCCATTGCTGATCTTCAGAAGGAACTCCAAGATGCCAAGACTAAGACAGCTAAACTTCTGATTGACCTTGACTATGAGAAGCATGATCTCATAGAAAATGCTAAGGTCTCTGCTGCCATCACAATGTATCAGACAAAATTAAAGATGGCCCAGGAAGCTCAAAATCCTAACTTCGATAGAAGCAGCTGGGATGTTGAGGGCTGGAAAGCAAGGTTGGCTGATCTTGAGGATGATGAGGAGGAGGCTACTGAGGTCTTGGCGATTGAGGCAAGTGGCAGTGGAAAGGATCTGATGAAGGATACCGCAGCTGGAGGGGAAGAGGATGCAGCAAAGGTGTAGGCTGCACAATTGGGCGATGATGGACATTCCTAGACGCAGCCGGAGCCTAATTTTTAAATTTGGTAGTAGTTTTTGTGGTTGTGATGTTGAACAATTTAATGGTTTGTACTGAACAATAGTTTTTAGGATTAAGGATCATATATGATCCTTTGGACAATAGGCAGGATTGCATATGGTGGAGGGATCCTCTGTTTGGGGGATGAAGCCATTGTGATCCTGCCGCCTTTGTATTCCTGCACTACTTTTGAACTTATTATCATGGACACCCTTTACCTACCCCAGCGGACGGGCCACATTTTGCTGGTAGATGCTCGGGGTAGGTAATTTTGACAACCTTTTAAGGGTTAATCCTTTGTTAATAAATAAAATCTTAACCTTTTGTCGCTTATCTTGTGTTGTTATCCTTTTGTTTCTTTAATTTTCCTTTGCTTTGATGCATATTTATTGAATAAACAATTTTGAATAAGTCAGATTGAAAAAATTTAGGACATGATCCATGATCAAATATCCTATAGTTAAAGAATCCCAAAAAGCAATATGTTTTAAGGATCACAAGTCTAGTTGTCAAATTTTTTAAGGGTTATTCAAATAAATAATGAATATGATTAAAAATAGTTAAGGATCATACCTGAGGGTCCAAGTTAGGATCCTAACCATAATAAGGATAACTATAAGATAAACCTTAGAGAGAAGTAAGGATCAAGGATCCCTAGTTGCTTGTCTTCAAGGACCTGAAATAGATCATAACTTGGGACTAAGCCAATATAAGATAAGAATTAGCAACTGGGGACAAGCCCAAGGATAACTGGGGACAAGCCCGAGGATAACTGGGGACAAGCCCAAGGATCGTATGTAAACTGGAGTATGGCCCTAACTGGCGACTATCCAAACTTAGTGACATGAAAATGCCAAAACCTTAGCTAACGCGAAAACGTTAGAAACCTTAGGAACGGATGTATGGTACGTCTACCATTATACGTAGGATCCTAGGCATAGCCAGTACAATGGAATTATCAGCCCCTAAAGCGAGTACTGGTCCCACTGCCTTGAACTATACCAGGATCATCATGCGCTACAGGCGGAACTGGGGTCAAGCCCAAGGATAACTGGGGTTAAACCCAAGGAACGGATTGCTTCTGCAGATAACCAATGTTATGCTAAGGATACCTGAACTTTCAAAACTTAAAATCGCGTGAGAGATGGATAAAGGACACATGATCCTTATCTTTATATGAGAAAATAAAGAAATGAAATGGTTTAAGATTAGGATATTACCAAAGTAAGGGTCACCGATACTTTGAGGATCCTTTAAGGATATCCCTATCGTAAGGATCATCTGTGCCATGAGGATCCTGGTCACATGAAATATTTCTTCAAGTGAACAGCATTCCAAGCTCTTGGTAGCAAATCACCTTCCATGGTTAGCAATCTATATGCCCCATTTCCTGCTTCAGCTTCAATCAAATAACGGCCTTCCCATTTTGGAGCCAATTTTCCATCAGCAGGATTGGTGGTATTCTGAAATGCCTTCCTCAATACCATATCTCCAACTTGAAACTTCCTGATCCTGACATTTTTGTTGTAGGCACCAGCAATTCTTTGTTGATAACTGGCCATCCTTATCCTAGCGAGATCCCTGATTTCTTCAATAGTATCCAGGTCTTGAGCTAAGTTCTCATCACTCTCCTCAGGATCACGAGTACTTGTTCTAGCAGTTGGAACCACCATTTCTGTTGGGATCACTGATTCTGCCCCAAATACCAAAGAGAATGGCGTTTGACCAGTAGCATTCTTAGGGGTTGTCCTATCAGCCCAAAGCACATAGGGTAGTTCTTCTGCCCATTTCCCTTTCTTGGATCCAAGCTTCTTCTTCAAATTGTTGATGATGATCTTGTTGGATGATTCTGCTTGACCATTAGCTTGTGGGTGGACTGGTGTTGATGTTATCATCTTAATCCCCCAACTGTCACAAAAGTTAGTGGTTCTGCCCCCAATAAATTGGGAACCATTATCACATATAATCTCAGAAGGAATTCCAAATCTAGTTATAATATTTCTTTTAATGAAGGATATAACTTCCTTTTCTCTGACTTGGGCAAAAGCTTCAGCCTCTATCCACTTGGAGAAGTAATCAGTCATAGCAAGCATGAATACTTTTCCACCAGGTGCCTTAGGGAGCTTACCAACTATATCCATACCCCATCTCATAAATGGCCAAGAGGAGGATATAGGATGCAATAATTCAGCTGGTTGATGAAGGATATTGCTATGTCTCTGACAAGGATCACATCTCTTAGCATACTCCACAGCATCTCTTTTCATGGTTGGCCAGAAGTATCCTGTCCTCAGGATCCTTGAGAATAATGCCCTGCCCCCAGTGTGATTTCCACAATCTCCTTCATGGAAGTCTTTTAAAACTTCTTGGATTTCAGGATCCTCAATGCATCTCAAGTATGGTCCTGCAAGAGATCGTCTATACAACATATTATTTAAAATTGTGAATTGAGATACCTTAGATTTGAAAGCCCTAGGGTTTTCTCCTGTAGGAATCTCTCCATGTTGTAAGTATCTCATAATTGGTGAGATCCATGATCCTGATCCTGAATGGGATTGAGTATCCTCACTAGGGATAATTGCAGAATCATTTCCTATCTCCATAGCCACATGATCCTCGATAGCCGGGGTCAGGATATGGATAATAGGGATCTTGATATCCTCCGGGATCTTCAAGGATGATCCTAAGTTAGCCAATGCATCAGCTTCTGTATTTTCTTCCCTTGGTACCTGCAACAAAAACTCAAGGAAACAAAAGAGAGTGCCAAACTTTTGACTATCTCTAAATATTTGGTTAGCTTTTCACCTTTAACAGCATAGGATCCATTAAAGTGGTTTGTAATTAACAATGAATCTACATGTACCTCAAGATACCTGATCCCCATATGCTTTGCAATTTGCAAACCAGCAATTAAGGCTTCATATTCAACCTCATTGTTAGTGGTTTGGAACTCACAAGCTATAGAGTGGGGTATTATGTCCCCCTGTGGCGATTTTAGTAGTATTCCAAGCCCTGTGCCTTTGACATTTGAGGATCCATCAGTATAGAGTATCCAAGGATCCTTGGTCTCCTCTAGCTGCTGGACTTCTAACTCAGCTTCTTTTTGTAAATCACTACTGAAATCAGCCACAAAGTCAGCTAATGCTTGGGATTTGATGGCTGTCCTAGGCTCATATCTTATATCATATGCACTTAGCTTCACTGCCCACTTAGCCATCCTTCCTGACATCTCTGGTTTCCTGAGGACATTCTTAATTGGAAAATTAGTTTTAACAACAATAACATGGGTTTCAAAATAATGTCTCAACTTAGTAGATGCCATAATTAATGCAAGAATAAGCTTTTCAAGGTGTGAATACCTGGATTCGGCATCAAGTAAACTTTTACTTACATAATAGACAGGATGTTGTGTACCTTCATGATCCTTAACAAGGACCGCACTTACTGCTTTTGAGGATACTACAAGATACAAGGATAGCACATCGCCTTTTTCTGGTTTCATCAAGGCCGGGGCTGAGGATAGGTAATCTTTGAGGTCTCTTAAAGCATTTTCATGCTTCTCAGTCCACTCAAATTTCTTGTTCTTCCTTAGGATATCATAGAATTCTTTGCACTTCTCTGAGGATTTGGATATAAATCTATTTAAAGCTGCTATCCTGCCTGTTAGCCTTTGAACATCCTTAGCATTGGCCGGAGATTTGATGTTCACTATTGCTTTGATTTGTTCCGGGCTAGCTTCAATGCCTCTCTTTGTCACCATATATCCTAAGAATTTACCTGCTTTAACACCAAAGTGACATTTTGATGGATTAAGTTTCATATTATATTTGTCAAGGATATCGAATGCTTCCTCCAAGTCCCTTAGGTGATCCTCAGCTTTTATGGATTTTACCACCATATCATCTATGTAAATCTCCATAGTTTGTCCAATCTGATCCTTGAACATCATATTCACCAGCCTTTGATATGTTGCACCTGCATTTCTTAATCCGAACGGCATAGCAATATAGCAGTATATACCAGTTGGAGTCATGAAGGCTGTATCCTCTTGGTCGGATGGTTCCATTTGGATTTGTTGAAATCCAGATGAAGCATCCATAAAAGTTAACAGTTCATGACCCGCAGTTGCATCCACCATGGAGTCAATGTGGGGTAATGGGAAAGGATCCTTGGGACATGCCTTATTTAAATCGGTAAAATCGACACATACCCTCCACTTTCCGTTTTTCTTTTGAACAACAACCACATTGGCCAACCATCTTGGATACTTGACCTCTCTAATCATACCTGCTCGGAGTAATATTGCCAAGGATCCCTGATCCGATATAGATTTTGGATTCAGGATCCATGAGGATTTCTACCACATCCTGCTCTCTTGCCTCCAAGACATCCCTTGGAGGATACTTTGATTGCTATTGCTCCCTTGACTTCGAGGCTGGTTTCATCGATGAAGTATAGCAATTCTTAGCCTCCTGCTGATCACTATCAATCTTCACTATTCCCCAAGGACTAGGGAGCTTCACACATTGATGGTAGGTAGATGGGACTGCCTTCATATCGTGTATCCAGGGCCTGCCAAGGATAACATTACAACAAGATAAACAGTCAATAACACAAAATTTTTGATAAGAGTGTAGGCCTTCGATATATATTGGGAGCTTAATGTCCCCCAGGGTATTCTTAGTTTCGCCACTAAATCCCACAAGCACGGAAGATCTTGGTATGATATCTGATTCAGGGATACCCATCTTCTTCAGAACATCAAGCTGGATAATGTTCACTGAACTTCCTCCGTCTATAAGGATCCTGCGGACAAAATGGTTAGAAATGAAAAGAGTAATAACTAAGCCATCGTGATGAGGATCCTGGATATCAACACGATCATCCTCATCAAAGGTTATGACTTTTCCTTCGGAGACACTTGATGTTCGAACATGTCTTTCTCCATTATCCATTTTAGTTTCCTTTGCATGTCTTTTAGCTGCTGAGAAGGATGTGCCACAAATGTCTGATCCTCCAGAAATAAAGTTTATTACTTGTGCATCTGCTGGAGGGGCTGGAGCCTTCTCAGGGATCCTTTCAGGATCCTGAGTCCTTGACTTTTTTCTTCCCAACAATTCTTTTAGATGCCCCTTGCTCAACAAGTATCCAATTTCCTTTCTTAGTGCAATGCATTCTTCTGTGAGATGCTCAAAATCTTCATGGTATGCACACCACTTTGATTTATCTTTAGTTGCAGCTGGCCTATCATTTTTTCTGGGCCATCTAGCTTTATCACCTAGGTTCTGCATCGCAAGGATTAGTTCATTGTTATCAACACAAAAACAATATTCAGAAATTGGAGGATAATCCTCATCATCCTCTTCTTGATCAACAGAATGCACGTTCTGGTTATCAGATTTGTTGTAGGATCTGAACTTGTTGTTCCTGAATGAGGATCCTTGTTTATCCTGCTTTGAGGATCCTGCTAACCTCTCCTGGATCCTCTTGTCGTCCTCTAGCCGAATGAACCTAAGTGCTCGTGTTCTTACCTCATCTAAGTTCCTGCATGGTGTCATAACAAGATCATCATAGAACGACGAATCCCTAAGCAATCCCATTTTAAAGGCCTCAACAGCCGTGGCTATATCTAAGTTGGGAATGTCTAAGGATTCTTTACTGAATTTGGTAATGTAATCCCTTAATGATTCATTATGACCCTGGGTTATCCTATATAGATCACTAGTTAATCGTTCAAATTTTCTACTACAAGAAAACTGATTATTAAACAAGTTAACTAGATTAGCAAATGAGGTAATAGAGTAGGGGGAAGACTTAGCAGCCATTTGAGAGCTGATCCAGTAAGAGTGGATCCGAATCCCTTGCACAGGCATGCTTCCTTTAACCTTTCTGGGATTGGATTGATCTCCATCCTCTCCCTGTATTGTGCTATGTGTTCTTCAGGATCCGTCGAACCATCATACAGCTTCATTGTTGGCACATGGAACCTCTTGGGTATCTCAGCATCACAGATTGGTGGTGCAAAATGAGATATCTTGTGGCTCCCATCTGCAATCTCTGGGATAGGTTTGACCACTCCTGGAACACTTGATATCATATCCTTTAGCTTTTGCAATTCTCTGGCCATGGCATGATTGATACCTGGATCCTGCATGAGACCATGGTTAGTAGTATAAGAATTATTAAAAGTGTTACCTCCCATTGGATTCAAATTAGGAAGTATGGATGTTAATCCATATTGTTGGGGCTCTGGAATGATCGAGGGACCAGTAGAAGCATTGGTCTGCATTGGAATAAAATCTCCCTGATGGACATCTGAACTTCCTGTTTGCAAACTCCTCAAGGATCCTGGCATCTGGAAGGATCCCTGAAACTGGGACGATCCTGGAACAAAGGAGGATCCTTGAACCTGGGATGATCCTGGAACAAAGGAGGATCCTTGAACCTGGGATGATCCTGGAACAAAGGAGGATCCTTGAACCTGGGATGATCCTGGATCGAAGGAGGATCCTTGAACCTGGGATGATCCTGGAACAAATGAGGATCCTTGAACCTGGGATGATCCTGGAACAAAGGAAGATCCTTGAACCTGCTGCGCTCCTGAATATCCTCCTGAATTCGTGAGGGATCCCATATGCTGAGGATAGGATCCCGCTGGCTGGAAATATAAACCTGATGCCTGGGTCACTGTTGTTGTTCCGTAGTGCACTCCTTTTGGTCCACCCACATATTGAACATCTGGAACCACTGATGGCTGGGAAGTAATCACCGGAGTATCAAAATTCAAAGATTTTGGCACCAGTGGGGAATGATCCTCTATCGTTTTCTTTTGCTTCTTGAGATCTCTGATTTCTTTGAGAATCCTTTCATTGGTCTTATCCTGTTGCCGTATCTGATCCTTCATCTGCAAAATCAAAGTAAACATGTCACTAGTAGTGGGAGTGTAAGAAGCAGAAGAAGTTGGAGGTTTTGAGAAAATGGGAGTTGGTTTCTTCGCAGCATTCTCAGCATTCTTCTGGGATCCAGAAGGTGGTGGAGGCAAAGGGGGAACGCCTTGTGAAGAAGTGAATGAGGGCATCAAATTTGAAGCATTCTTCGCTGAGGAAGCCATTTGCTTGGTTGTAGTGAACTGGAATGATCACAAAGATGAGAATTTCTTAGGAATGAAGCACCAATTGCCCCACGGTGGGCGCCAAACTGTTTTGGTCAAAAAAATCTGATGAGGATATTGCAACCAAACTCTCTGTTATGGGGTATGATGCTTATAGTATAGAACAATGACAAGGATCACTTCAATGTAAATTGCACAAATGACACAAGGATTTATACGGGGAAAAAGCCCTTGATCAAGAGTTGATCTCCGGCACAAAAAACCCCGGGTTATGGAAACTACCGATCACCAAGCTCAAATAAATCAATAAATGTTTACAACTTCGGATAGTAACGAGCTAGGTACAAGGATCACTATCGTGAAATGTGTAAAAGTGAGTGAAAACTAATGAGTGTTCGTCGAGAGCTTCAAGAGTGCGGTTATACGAGAGTGTGTGTAGCTGAAAATGGCTAAGTGTTCTAATTATAGCTCGTTACCCCTTTAAAAATAGAAGTTAACAACAATAACTAACTATCCGACTTTTGTGCCAAGCTCCCACGTTCTCCACAACGTCCATTTCCAGTCAAACGTGTGCGAAATGCCCGTGGAATATTCCTTAGTACCGTTGCCAAGACCAAGTCACGTTTATTACTCCTGCGAAGTAATACAAAAATCAAACAAACAATCGTTAGTATGAGGATCCTTAAGGTGATCCATGATCCTGAAGCTCTTCTGAGGATCACTATCTGTCACAGAAGTAAGGATCATTAATTAGGATAACAAGTAAGGATCACTAATTGTTAGAAAATCCTCCCCTAACAATCATGATGGTTTGGTTATCACTCTTTTTATTTCTAACCATTTTGTTCGCAGGACCCTTATAGATGGAGGAAGCTCTGTGAACATTATCCAGCTAGATGTTCTCAAGAAGATGAACATCCCTGAATCCGATATCATACCAAGATCCTCTGTGCTCGTGGGATTCAGTGGCGAGACTAAGAATACTCTGGGGGACATTAAACTCCCAATCTATATCGAAGGCCTACATTCTTACCAAAAGTTTTGTGTTATTGACTGTTTATCTTGTTGTAATGTGATCCTTGGCAGGCCTTGGATACACGATATGAAGGCAGTCCCATCCACTTATCGTCAATGTGTGAAGCTTCCTAGTCCTTGGGGAATAGTGAAAATTGATAGTGATCAGCAAGAGGCTAAGAACTGCTACACCTCATCAATGAAACCAGCATCAAAGTCTAGGGAGCAATAGCAATCAAAGTGTCCTCCAAGGGATGTCTTGGAGGCAAGAGAACAGGATATAATAGAAATCCTTATGGATCCTGATGATCCTGAATCTATAGTTTATATAGGATCAGGGATCCTTGGCGAAATGAAGGAAGACCTCATATCCTTCCTCAAAAGGAGAAAGACTACCTTTGCATGGAAACACGAAGACATGACATGCATATCTAAAGATGTAATCACCCACAAACTTGGCATCGATAGGTCCTTCAAACCAATCCATCAAAGGAGAAGGAAATTTGCACTAGAAAGAAATGTCATTATCCAGGAGGAGGTAGAGAAATTACTCCGAGCAGGTATGATTAGAGAGGTCAAGTATCCAAGATGGTTGGCCAATGTGGTTGTTGTTCAAAAGAAAAACGGAAAGTGGATGGTATGTGTCGATTTTACCGATTTAAATAAGGCATGTCCCAAGGATCCTTTCCCATTACCCCACATTGACTCCATGGTGGATGAAACTGCGGGTCATGAACTGTTAACTTTTATGGATGCTTCATCTGGATTTCAACAAATCCAAATGGAACCATCCGATCAAGAGGATACAGCCTTCATGACTCCAACTGGTATATACTGCTATATTGCTATGCCATTCGGACTAAGAAATGCAGGTGCAACTTATCAAAGGCTAGTGAATATGATGTTCAAAGATCAGATTGGACAAACTATGGAGGTTTACATAGACGATATGGTGGTAAAATCAATAAAGGCTGAGGATCACCTAAGAGACTTGGAGGAAGCATTCAATATCCTTGATAAATATAATATGAAGCTTAATCCTTCAAAATGTCACTTTGGTGTTAAAGCAGGTAAATTCTTAGGATATATGGTGACAAAGAGAGGCATTGAAGCTAGTCCAGAACAAATCAAAGCAATAGTGAACATCAAGTCCCCTACCAATGCTAAGGATGTTCAGAGATTAACAGGCAGGATTGCAGCTTTAAACAGATTCATATCCAAATCCTCAGAAAAGTGCAAGGAATTCTACGATATCCTAAGGAAGAACAAGAAATTCGAGTGGACTGAGAAGCATGAAAGTGCTTTAAGAGCTCTTAAGGATTACCTATCCTCGGCCCTGGCTTTAATGAAACCAGAAAAAGGAGATGTGTTATCCTTATATCTTGCGGTATCCTCAAAAGCAGTAAGTGCCGTCCTTGTTAAGGATCACGAAGGTACACAACATCCTGTCTATTATGTAAGTAAGAGTTTACTTGATGCTGAATCCAGGTATTCACACTTAGAAAAACTTATCCTTGCATTAATTATGGCATCTACCAAATTAAGACATTATTTTGAAACTCATATTATTATCGTTAAAACTAATTTTCCAATCAAGAATGTCCTCAGGAAACCTGAAATGTCAGGAAGGATGGCTAAGTGGGCAGTGAAGCTTAGTGCATACGATATAAGATATGAGCCCAGGACAGCCATTAAATCCCAAGCATTAGCTGACTTTGTGGCAGATTTCAGTAGTGATTTACAAAAGGAAGCCGAGTTAGAAGTCCAGCAGCTAGAAGAGACCAAGGATCCTTGGATACTCCACACTGATGGATCCTCAAATATCAAGGGAACAGGGCTTGGAATACTACTAAAATCGCCACAGGGGGACATAATACCCCACTCTATAGCTTGTGAGTTCCAAACCACTAACAATGAGGCTGAATACGAAGCCTTGATAGCTGGCTTGCAAATTGCTAAGCATATGAGGATTAGGTATCTTGAGGTACATGTAGATTCTTTGTTAATCACTAATCACTTTAATGGATCCTATGCTGTTAAAGGGGAAAGGCTAATCAAATATCTGGAGTTAGTCAAAGAATTGGCACTCTCTTTTGTATCCTTTAGTTTGACACAGGTACCAAGGGAAGAGAATGCAGAGGCAGATGCACTAGCCAATTTAGGATCATCCTTGAAGATCCCGGAGGATATCAAGATCCCTATTATCCATATCCTGACCCCGGCTATTGAGGATCATGTGACTATGGATAGAAGGATCAAATGATTTGTGTTGGGTCAAGTAAAAAAAGATTTAAAGATAGAACCCTAATACACTTGGAAACTGGAATTTGAAGCGAAAGTATACTCAATTATTCCGGTAAATCTCGAGGACGAGATTTTTTTTAGGTAGGGAGAATGTAACAACTCTCATCAAAAAGTATTAATTATTACTTTAATTGACCAATAGGAAACCCTAATTGAGAAACCCAAGTGATTCTGAACAAACCCTAAAATTTTTAGAACAATCGGAATCAGGATCAGGGCCCCTAAAACTCAGGGGGGGTAAAACCTAGTCGGTATTATCTACACAGTTTTACGTGTAAAATGCAAATGAACGCAAGACCAACTCAGCAAGGCTACTTGGACACGCGGCCACCCTATGATAGGGGGACGCCTCTTGCGCCACGCGACACCCCCTCGCGCCACGCGAGGGGGGATGTTTTTCATGTATAAATAAAGGATGTTGGGACTTGATTCTGGACGCTGGAACGACGAAGAAATTCGTTTCGTAGACTGAGATAAGCTCTGTTTATCACAATTAACACACACGATTCACAAATCGACGCCGCAATCAGGGTATTAGCACGATCGCTGCTACGATTCATTTTCCGATCGATCAATGTACTCAACGGGTGTTTAAGTGCTGCCCACATTAGGGTGATGCTTTGTCATTAGTCGTTAATTCGACGGATGTTAAGCATAGCACTTTGTCACTCGTTGTGATGGTTGATCTCGTGAGTTATCGTAAAGGCTGTATTGATTACTAACCCCGAATTGTGTGCCTGTTATTAAATTTAGGTTAAAAAGGCTAATCAGTAGGCTAAACCCTGCCCGTATAAATTTGCAATGTGAGTCATTCTCTTTTTATCAATTATTTTACAATACCTCAAATTATTTTCAAGGTTATAATTACAGGGAATAAGTCATGGATATCTTGAATTACTGGTTAGTGGGGTATTGTGCACATTACTAATTTTCTCCCAGTTAGGTTCATTGACCTACTCGGAATAATCACTGTTAGGTTCATTGACCTACAGGGATAATCATCACTATTTAGGTTCATTGATCTAATAGTGGTATGACCATCGTCACCATTGTGACTTGTCACCATTGTGACAGAGTGCCAGATAAAAATAAGATAGAAGCCATTATAATCGCTCTTATGTTGTAATTAATAACTATGCATCATTATACAAAATAGAATGATTCACTCAGTATTTCCCGCTGACAAAACCTTTTTCAAACATGTTTCAGGTGATCTGTTATGATCTAGGAAAAGTGCTATATAGCACTACAAGCTCAAGGAAGTGGCTCAGTATAAAATAAAGAAACATGTTTTGTAAAATAAAAGATTTCTTTGTGAAATCAAACTATTGTAAATTACCGGGTTTTATCCCGAATTGCGAAATAAAATAATCGGTAAATATTTACATTTTAAAAGATCCTGATGAAAACTTCCGCTGTCAAACTCAATTAATTAAATACCACGGGATTTCTGTCCCGCGGCTCCTGAAACGGGTCAAACCGGGTCGGGGGCCGTGACAGAAAAAGGTGGTATCAGAGCCACTGAATTAAGCCAATTAATTATTTAGAAAATACTTAATTTTTATTAATTGCTATTTTGTGATTATTTGTTTTATTACTAGTTAACTGTATACAGTATGGGCAGATCTTTATATGCTAACTAATGTAGCAATTAATACAAATTTTTAAATAATTTGACCCAAGTTTAGCACTTTTATTTTCTACAGTCTATAAACCTTATTCAGTAAATAAATTTACAAATAAAACCTAGTATGTTTTCATATTCGGTTGTTTCATAGTTACCCAATATGAAATAATATTTAAAAGTTTTCTATGAAATTTGATATAATTTTTAAACTTAGTAATTGTGTGTATCTTGCATAAACAGCATGAGTGATCTGTCGGAAGCCCTTCAGAAATTAAATCTCTATCCCGTAAGAATAGAGGTTTCCAGAGATTTCAATAGATATATTCCAGACATAGAAGAACCTATAGAATTCAACGCTTTACCTCTCGAGAAACCCAAATCTAAGAAAATGGAAATTGGGGAAAGCTCTAGGCAAATTGAAGAATTACCATCTCAAGAAGAACTAGATTTTATAATGGCAACCGATGATACTATTGAGCCTGTTAATGAAAATGATTTTATTCATTCTCTTGAAACACAACTACCAATGCATTTAGAACCAACTATTTCAAACCTTTCAATCCACTCGCAAATAGATGAATGGGTGACTAATAAAATACTGTTACAAAACCATCCCTATAGGCTTTTTCCTAAGTTCAATCCAGAACCTTTACCAAATTCACCAATAAGTAACGAGAATATGGCTAAACTCCATCATTTTGACAAAATGGATGCTGGGAATAGGATCCAAGAGATTTTGGGGCAGATCCCCTGGAAATACGATGAGAAGGAACGCCGTTACTAGAACATCACCTGACAAAGGATAGGGGATAATGAAACTGTGATCGTGTAATAGTAATAGTAAAATTAGTTTGTGTAAAATAAATAATAAAACGGTTGTATATAGAAGCATGATATAATCTATACAACAAACAAAATATTAGAAAATTTACAATTTTGGTTGTATATTCGTTTACGTGATTATGTGCAATTAATTGTGACCTTGGATTATTTCTTTTATACTAATTATTTATCTATAAATTAGATATCAGATGGAAAATGCTAATAATGAACCAGTTAATGAGGTTAATCAATCTGAGCAACAACCGGGGGACCAATATATGACTAGGCAAGATATAGAAAATATTGTTGCTCAAGGGATAGCCAACGCTATTCCAGGAATAGTTGCTCAAGGGATAGCCAATGCTATTCCATCAATCGTTGCTGCTATTAAAAATCCAATCGAACCGCAACAAATTGTTCCTAGTAAACGTATTTCTGAAGATAACTTCAGTAATAACGTAAACGGAGGCAATAATCATGTTAATCATGATAATGAACCACGGCAAGCTCCGCTCCCTAAGAAAAGGAAAGTTGCAACGCCTGGTTGCACTTACAAAGAATTTCTTGCTTGTAAACCCACTGAGTTTGCAGGCAATGAAGGAGCGACTGCGGCACTGCGTTGGTTAGAGAAAACCGAGGCAGTAATTGCCATAAGTAAATGTGCTCAGGATGATCAGGTCATGTACGCATCAAACCTTTTCAAAGAAGTGGCGCTAGAATGGTGGAATACGGTGTTACAAGCAAAAGGAAGAAGGATGGCATATGCTATGAACTGGGAAGAATTTAAGAGTCTTGTAGAAAGAAAATTCTGTCCCGAGTATGAAAAGGAACAAATGACAAATAAGTTTTTAACTCATCGGATGGTGGATGTAGATTGTCGAGGGTATACTACGACATTCTTCGAATATGCTCGAGTGGTACCAACCCTGGCTTCGCCAGAGCCGGTACTTATTTCTCGTTATATTTGGGGATTGATTTCCGAAATCCGTAATATCGTCAAGGCTGCGAAACCTCACACGATTGATGATGCAGTAGAATTAGCCAATTCTCTGACTGACGAGCTAGTACGGACAAGAGAAGAAAATAGAAAGAAGGAATTAGCCCAAAAGATTACCCAAGAATTCCGTTCGGGTAACCATAACAATTTCAAGAAAGGAGGGAATGGGCAATCTTCTACTAGTCCATTTTGCAATTTTTGCAAAAGGAAGCATTTTGGAAGATGCAAAGGATATTGCAATTTTTGCAAAATTCCAGGGCATCAAGAAGAAGACTGTAGGAGGAAGAAATTTTCAGTTTGCTACAACTGTGGAGAAACTGGACATCTTAGGCCAGATTGTCCAAAACTGAATAAACCATTTGACAATCAAGCCAAACCAGCAGAAGGAGCAAAAAGGAATGTAAGAGCCTTCCAGCTGACTACTCAAGAAGCCGAGATGATTCCAAATGTGATAGCCGGTATGTTTTTAACTTACAACGTTTACACAATAGTATTATTTGACTCTGGTGCAAACCAAAGTTTTATAAATACTTTACTCTGCCAAACTCTTAACTTACCGTTAACCAGCATTAGATAAATTTCTACAGTAGAATTGGCAGATGGGAATTTAGTTAAAGTAAATAAGGTTCTGCAAAACATAAGAATAGAACTTTTAAGTCATAAATTTTCTGCAACCCTATTATCTATGAAATTAGTTGAAATCAAGATTGTGCTAAGAATGGATTGATTAGTAAACAACTATGCTCGAATTATCTATGATAAGAATTCCATAGAAATTTGTGCAACCACTAGAGAAGTAATAATGATTACAGGAGATAAGCCATGTAAACCCATAAAGTTCATATCTAATGAAAGTTGTTAGTTATAAACGAAAGCAAGGAATGGTATATATGATTTCAGTAATCATTAATACTAAAGATAAAGAAATTAAGGAAATTTCTATAATTTCAGAATACCCAGATGTATTTCCAGAAGATTTACCTGGATTACCATCAGATAGGGAGATAGAATTTAGGATTCATCTAATTCCAGGAATTTTACCGATAAGCCAGGGAACCTTATCGGTTAGCACAATATTGGTTGTTAAGAAAAAAAGGATGGTTCAATAAGAATGTGTATTGATTTTAGGGAATTGAATAAAGTTACAATTAAGAATCAATACCCATTACTTGATGATTTATTCGATCAATTCCAGGGAAATAGATATTTTCTAAGAATGACTTAAGATCTGGATATCATCAATTTAAAATACAAGAGAAAGACATACTTAAAACTGTTTTCAGAACTAGGTATGGTCATTACGAGTTTACAGTCATGCCCTTTGGGTTAATAAATGCACTTGCAGCATTCATGGACATGATGAATAGGATCTGTAAACCGTATTTGGATAAAGTTATAATTGTCTTCAACGACGATATACTTATTCCAAAAGTCAGGAAAAACATTATCAGCACTTGCATGTATTCTTAACTCTATTAAGAAAAGAAAAGCTTTACGCCAAATTTTTTTTTTGTATGAATTTTTGGCTGCCAGAAGTGTAATTTCTGGGTTATATGGTGAATCATGAAGGTATTCACTTAGATCCTGATAAGATAACAGCAATTACCAAATGGAAGATTCCGCAATCAGCAATGGAAATTAGGAGTTTTGTAGGTTTAGCCGGATACTACAGGTAGTTTATTAAGGATTTTTTTTCCAAAATAGCTGTATCATTAACTAAGTTAACCTGTAAAGCATTTAAGTTTGATTAAGGACCTAAACAAGAAGAAATCTTTAGTATCTTGAAACAGAAGTTAACCAATACTACAATCTTAGCTTTACCAGAAGGAACTGAAGATTTTGAAGTATACGGTAATGCTTCAAAGCTAAGATTTGGATGTGTGTTAATGCAACGCAAAAATGTAATTGCGTATACATCAAGGCAATTGAAAAAGCACGAAGAAAAAACTATACCACTCATGAGTTAGAATTAGGAACTATAATTTTGCCTTAAGATTTGGAAACATTATCTGTATGGAAGTAAGTTTACTATCTATACGGATCATAAGAATTTAAGATATATATTTGAGCAAAAAGGATTAAACATGAGGCAAAGGAAATGGATGAAAATCCTAAGTAAATACAACTGTGATATTCAGTATCACGAAGGAAAGGATGAAGACGACAAGAGATCGTCAGAAAAGTTATACAGATAATAGATGAAAGCTGTTGGAATTCGAGTTGGAGACAAAATGTAATTGAAAGTATCTCCTTAGAAAGGAATAAGAAAGGAAAGCTAAGTCCAAGGTACGTAGGACTATTTCCAGTAAACCAACATGTAGGACTAGTTGCTTATCAGGAGAGTTAGTTGGAGTACATGATGTATTTCATGTATCCAAATTCAAGAAATATCTATCAGATAAATCTTTGGGTATTACCTCTTCAAGATATAGAGGTAAACGAAAAGTTAAAATATGTGGAAAAAACCTCTTCAGATAGAAGATAGAAGGATCAAATGATTTGTGTTGGGTCAAGTAAAAAAAGATTTAAAGATAGAACCCTAATACACTTGGAAACTGGAATTTGAAGCGAAAGTATACTCAATTATTCCGGTAAATCTCGAGGACGAGATTTTTTTTAGGTAGGGAGAATGTAACAACTCTCATCAAAAAGTATTAATTATTACTTTAATTGACCAATAGGAAACCCTAATTGAGAAACCCAAGTGATTCTGAACAAACCCTAAAATTTTTAGAACAATCGGAATCAGGATCAGGCCCCTAAAACTCAGGGGGGGTAAAACCTAGTCGGTATTATCTACACAGTTTTACGTGTAAAATGCAAATGAACGCAAGACCAACTCAGCAAGGCTACTTGGACACGCGGCCACCCTATGATAGGGGGACGCCTCTCGCGCCACGCGACACCCCCCCGCGCCACGCGAGGGGGGATGTTTTTCATGTATAAATAAAGGATGTTGGGACTTGATTCTGGACGCTGGAACGATGAAGAAATTCGTTTCGTAGACTGAGATAAGCTCTGTTTATCACAATTAACACACACGATTCACAAATCGACGCCGCAATCAGGGTATTAGCACGATCGCTGCTACGATTCATTTTCCGATCGATCAATGTACTCAACGGGTGTTTAAGTGCTGCCCACATTAGGGTGATGCTTTGTCATTAGTCGTTAATTCGACAGATGTTAAGCATAGCACTTTGTCACTCGTTGTGATGGTTGATCTCGTGAGTTATCGTAAAGGCTGTATTGATTACTAACCCCGAATTGTGTGCCTGTTATTAAATTTAGGTTAAAAAGGCTAATCAGTAGGCTAAACTCTGCCCGTATAAATTTGCAATGTGAGTCATTCTCTTTTTATCAATTATTTTACAATACCTCAAATTATTTTCAAGGTTATAATTACAGGGAATAAGTCATGGATATCTTGAATTACTGGTTAGTGGGGTATTGTGCACATTACTAATTTTCTCCCAGTTAGGTTCATTGACCTACTCGGAATAATCACTGTTAGGTTCATTGACCTACAGGGATAATCATCACTATTTAGGTTCATTGATCTAATAGTGGTATGACCATCGTCACCATTGTGACTTGTCACCATTGTGACAGAGTGCCAGATAAAAATAAGATAGAAGCCATTATAATCGCTCTTATGCTGTAATTAATAACTATGCATCATTATGCAAAATAGAATGATTCACTCAGTATTTCCCGCTGACAAAACCTTTTTCAAACATGTTTCAGGTGATCTGTTATGATCTAGGAAAAGTGCTATATAGCACTACAAGCTCAAGGAAGTGGCTCAGTATAAAATAAAGAAACATGTTTTGTAAAATAAAAGATTTCTTTGTGAAATCAAACTATTGTAAATTACCGGGTTTTATCCTGAATTGATAAATAAAATAATCGGGAAATATTTACATTTTAAAAGATCCTGATGAAAACTTCCGCTGTCAAACTCAATTAATTAAATACCACGGGATTTCTGTCCCGCGGCTCCTGAAACGGGTCAAACCGGGTCGGGGGCCGTGACACAAGAAAGGGAAATGGGCAGAAGAATTACCTTATGTGCTTTGGGCTGATAGGACAACTCCTAAGAATGCTACAGGCCAAACTCCATTCTCTTTGGTATTTGGGGCAGAATCAGTGATCCCTACAGAAATGGTGGTTCTAACTGCTAGAACCAGTATTCGTGATCCTGAGGAAAATGATGAGAACTTGGTTCAAGACCTGGATACTATAGAAGAAATCAGAGATTTGGCAAGGATAAGGATGGCCAGTTATCAGCAAAGAATGGTTGGTGCATACAACAAAAATGTGAGGATCAGGAAATTCCAAATTGGTGATATGGTACTAAGGAAAGCATTTCAGAATACCACCAATCCTGCTGATGGAAAGTTGGCACCAAAATGGGAAGGCCCTTACTTGATTGAAGCTGAGGCAGGAAAGGGGCATATCGATTGCTAACAATGGAAGGTGACTTACTACCAAGATCTTGGAATGCTGTCCATTTGAAGAAATATTTCATGTGATAAGGATCCATGATCCTCACATGATAAACATCCTTGGAGGATCCTTAAAGCACATATGATCCTCATTTTTGGTAACATTCTAATCTTAAACTATTTCATTTCCTTATTTTCTCACATAAGGATAAGGATCTTGCATCCTTCATCCCCATTTCACGAGATTTTGAGTTTTGAAGGTTCAGATACCCTTAGCAAAAGCATGATTATCCACACAAGCAATCGGTTACTTGGGTTTGACCCCAGTTATCCTTGGGTTTGACCCCAGTTTCGCCAGTAGCGCGCGATGATCCTGGTATAGTTCATGGCAGTAGGACCAGTACTCGTTTTAGGGGCTGATAATTCCATTGTACTGGCTATACCTAGGATCCTACGTATAATGGTAGACGTACCATACATCCGTTCTTAAGGTTTCTAGTGTTTTCACGTTAGCTAAGGTTTTGGCATTTTCATGCCACTAAGTTTGGATAGTCGCCAGTTAGGGCCATACTCTAGTTAACACACGATCTTTGGGCTTGTCCCCAGTTATCCTTTGGGCTTGTCCCCAGTTATCCTTTGGGCTTGTCCCCAGTTATCCTTTGGGCTTCTCCCCAGTTGCTAACCTTGATCTTACAATGGCTTAGTCCCAAGTTATGTTTTATTTCAGGTTTTCGAAGTTAAACAACCAAGGATCCTTGATCCTTACCTTTTACTAAGGTTTGTTATGTGATTATCTTGGTGATAATAATATTAAGAGTTAGGATCCTAACTTGGACCCTCAGGTATGATCCTTAACTATTTTGATTTTATTGATTATTTGAATAACCCTAATACTTTGACAACTGATCTCATGATCCTTAAAATATACCACTTTTTGGGAATTTTTCAACTATAGGATATTTGATCCTGCATTATATCCTAAATTTTTTATCTAAGTTGTTCAACTTTTCTTACTCAGACAAGTGTAAATCAAAACAATTAAGAAATAAAACAACAACAAGGATATCAACACAAGATAAGCCAAAAAAGATTAAGGTTATTTTATTAACAAAAGTTTAACCATCAAAGGTTGTCAAAATGACCTACCCCGAGCATCTACCAGCAATACGTGGCCCGTCCGCTGGGGTAGGTAGAGGGTGTCCATTGTTTAAAGGTCTTAGTAGTGCAGGAATTAAAAAGACGGCAGGATCACAATGGCTTCATCCCCCAAACAGAGGATCCCTCCACCAGTTGTAATCCTACCTATTGTCCAAAGGATCATTCATGATCCTTAACCCTAATAGCTATTGTTTAGTTATTACAGACCATCATTGTTTTAAAAACATCACAACCACAAAAGACTACTACCAAATTTAAAAATTGGGCTCTGGCTACGTCTAAGAATGTCCATCATCGCTCAATTGTGCAGCCTACGCCTTCGCTGCATCCTCATCCCCTCCGGCTTCAGTGTCCTTAACCTGATCCTTCCCGCTACCTCCGGCCTCGATCGCCAAAACCTCCTCAGCCTCCTCATCATCTTCAAGATCAGCCAACCTCGCTTTCCAGCCCTCAACATCCCAGCTGCTTCTGTCGAAGTTAGGATCTTGAGCTTCCTGGGCCATCTTTAGTTTTGTCTGATACATTGTGATGGCAGCAGAGACCTTTGCACCTTCTATGAGATCATGCTTTTCATAGTCAATGTCGATCAGGATTTTAGCTGTCTTAGTCTTGGCATCTTGAAGGGCTTTTTCAAGATCAGCAATCTTAAGGTCCTTAAGCACTGCAACTTGTTGGAGGTCAGCAATCTTCTTATCCAGCTCCTCGACGCTTCCCACATAATCTTCAATCTCAGCAAATTTCTGCAAAGAAAAAGACAAAGCAGTTCAAGATCAGGTGATCCTCAAATGAATAGGATACCTAGGCAGAGTTGGTGATCCTCACGTCATTGAAGTATTCAAGGAACTGGTGGCGGATCAGTGGTAGGCCTTGTAGGTCCTCTGTGTCAGAAGTTTTCCTCTTCTTGCCACCCCTTCCTTTAGTGGGTGCCTTGGGAATGGAGATGCTAGGACTGGTAGTGGCCCTCTTCTTCCTGGATCGAACAACATCAAGGTCGGCCGTGTTGAATTGGGAGGCAGGCTTGGAAGATTTTCCGGCACCTACACATTTAAAGCAAGATAAGTATCCTTATCCTATTTCAATATAACTATTTATTTTAATATTCAACTATACAAAAAGCAGGATACTTACTTGACATGGTGATGGAACCTGAGGATACTTCTTGTGAGTCTTGGGTGTCTATCTTGAATGACCTTATTTCAAGATCAAGCTTCCAAAAAGCAGCAAGCCTATCCTTGGTTGCGGGTGTTGTGATGAGATGTGAAACAGAAATAGCTGCATAACACAAGACAAAAAGGGTTAGTGATCCTTTCACAAGAGCCAGATTACCTGATGATCCTTCTCAGGATCCTCTGTCATACCATTGGTGGACCACTTCCTGGGTAAATGCTTTCCGTTTGGAATGGTATCCCTCCTGACAAAGAAGAAGCGACGTTTCCAATTTGTGTCATTCTTGGTGGCTTTAAAAATGGGGTGTTCTTCGCCGGGTTTTCGCTTAAACAGATATCGATGTGATCCAAACGTCGTGAGATCATACATCTGTGTCAGCTCTGACATTCCTAAATCAATCCCTTCCTGCTCTATGATCCTCTCCAGGGTATACAAGACCCTCCAAATCATCGGCATAGCTTGGATGTAAGAGATGCCGGTAAGGGAAAAGAAGGATTGTGTAAAGTCTGGAAAAGGATAGGTGTATCCTATGGTGAATGGAGTAACTGGAAAGGCAACCCATGTTTCAGAAACATAGTTTAAATATAAATAGGTTAGAAATTTGTTTATTACACTTGGCTGAATCAATGAAATATAAATAGTTATAAATAAGCAGAAAAACAAAAGAAATAGTTTAAATAAAGAAATATTAAATTAATAAGAGATAAGAGAAAAAATAAAATAAAATATTCTTATTTATTTAAATAAACTTATAATGTTCCGATGTTGGATATATACTATGTTGCTTCGTATAAAGATATGTGTGATCTCAAAACTTACTTATTTAAAAATATTTTAATATATTTTTCATTCTTATTTATTAAAAGAAATTGATAGTGTTCCGATGTTGGATATATATTATGTTGAATACCCATAAGTATTAAATTTAAATAAAAATTACTATCTTTAAAGATAAGTATTATAAAGAACCAATCATCATCATCATCATCATCATCATCATACTCAGTTAATCCCACCAATGGCAAAGCAAAGGTAGGGTCTGAGGAAGGGTAAGATATAGACAGCCTTACCTCTACCCCGTAGGAATAGAGAGGCTGCTTCCAGTGAGACCCCCGGCTCGATAGTAGTTTTGCATCAAGCCTTGGACATAAGGCACATAACACTCAACACTCGGGACAAAGACCGATTAGTGAATGTACCCTTTTGTCTCTCAGCTATCAACGCCACCACATGATGCAAAATTAACCGTCCTCAGCTTTTAACGTTATTTTCACGAAGTTAGTAAAATAACGTTAAAATTCGTGCACTTTCACTTTTGCCCCCCGATGGCCCACACATATATACATTATATGCGCATACCGCAAGTGGGGCGTAATTATAAAGAACCAATAGGTAATATAAATAAATAATAAGATATTTTATGGAACTTTATCCGTAAAAATGTTTGAAACATATATTAAATTTAATAATTTAAATTAAATAATAATTATAAAGATAGATGGTCTAGAATAATGACAAGTGTCTCAAATGTGGTTTCTTTTATTATATGGTATAGATATTCTTTATTTTTTTGTTTATTTCACAAATCAAACTATATACATGTTATAATATTACAAATGATTTACCATGAAGATCAAGATCTACCTCAATTTACTAAGCAAGTGGATGAACTCTTTGTCAAACTTATGGATAGCATTATCTACCAAATAGTTAACCTTGTCTACCAAATAGTTAATTTTTTGTAGTATAAATACTAGCTCAAGATAGAAGAAAAAATGCACCTCATGTATACACTTTCATAAGTTATACAATTCTCTTCTTCTTTCTCTTATAACATTTCTAAAGTTCTTAAAGTTTTAGTACTAATCTTGTGTTAATTCTTGTTATATTATAACACGTTATCAGCACGAGTCGCTTATATCCTAATCAAAGAAGACTTTAAGCCCAAAGATATCCATCACAAGCAATGTAAGCACATCATTAACTTTATAATTTACTTTGAAAAAAAAACTAAGTACAAAATAACATTTTAATATACATATTTCATAACTACGGGATTACTAACATTATAACATTTAATTATGCATCTAACTTTTACTTTTATCGCAACTAACTTTTATTTATACACACACGCTCACATTTCATTTAGAGTTTACGTTTATTTATGTATACTAATATTTTTATTCTTATTATTATGCATCCTAATTTTATATCTTATAAAATAACATTTCTATAATTCATCATTTATTATAAATACATATATATATATATATAACCGTTATATAACGGCTATAAAACGGTAATATAACCGTTGCAAAACGGTTATAATTTATCACTATAAATTATCAATTATCAATCTCATTTTTTCGCAACAAACACTCTTCTTCTCAAGGTTATTCAAGAAAAATTTCGAAGATGATTCACCCGGTTTTAATATTCGCCGGCATATTATTAATATTGTTGCCGGCCTTAATATATGAGCTTCCACCTCATCTTTTTGGTACTGATGTATTCATTTATTTGTTTATAGCTGTACCTTTGTATGTTATCTCATTTTTAATGAGTATTTAGATTTTAATATATATTTTATTTATGTTTAGCAACAAAATGGCAAACATCGCAAAAATTGAATTCCCGACTCTTAATATCACCGGAGAAAATTATATGCCGTGGACAGCACATGTTAAGCGACATCTCAAGTCAATGGGTGTTTTGAAAACGATAACGACGGAGTGGAATAATTGTAACGATCAAGACAAGGCAAAAGCCGATGTCTTCCTCCATAAACACATTGATGAGATGTTGCAATTTGAATATTCAAATTTTGAGGATCCATACATTTTGTGGGAAGATTTAAAAAGCAGATTTGATAATCAAAGGGAAGTTTTACTTCCCACCGCTAGAGATGAATGGAATAATCTCAGGTTCCAAGATTTTAAAAAGGTGAATGAATACACCTCTGCTTTGTTCAGGATATGCTCAACGCTCCGATTCTGTGGGCAAACTGTTACGGAGGAAGATATTTTGGAGAAAACTTTCTCCACATTTCATGCATCAAATATAAACTTGCAACAACAATATCGGTTGCAAAGGTTTCAAAGATATTCTGATCTAAATTCATTTCTCCTCGTAGCAGAGAAAAACAATGAGCTACTAATGAAAAATCATCAAGCTCGTCCCACTGGATCATTAGCTATTCCAGAAGCAAATGCTGTTATTAATGATGATACTAAAGACTCTGGAAGAAAATGGGGATGAGGCCGTGGCCGTGGCCATTTGG
The DNA here is from genome assembly GCA_030545235.1 of Helianthus tuberosus. Classification (NCBI taxonomy): domain Eukaryota; kingdom Viridiplantae; phylum Streptophyta; class Magnoliopsida; order Asterales; family Asteraceae; genus Helianthus; species Helianthus tuberosus. Next base: position 98,758 of record JARYGA010002183.1, read on the forward strand.
GTAAAGGTAACGGTCGCAACTATTCCTTCAAAAGAAATAATAATTTCCGAGGTAATTCCCATGGTCGTGGACGTGGTCGTGGTCGAAATCAAAGAACCCCCAATTACCACACTCCACAAAATATCAATTCCAACCAGTATAACAAAAGGAATGAAGCTGATAGGTCCGAAAACAATGACACTTCTTGTTTCAGATGTGGAAGTACAAACCATTGGTCAAAGGCTTGACGTACACCTTCACATTTATGTGAACTTTACCAAGCCTCTCTCAAAAGAAAAGAAAAGAAAAGGAGATGAACCATGTGGATAATTTTAATGATATCAACGTCGAACTGAATGTCGCCGACTATACCAATGAGATGGAAATCTGAAACCAATGTTGCTAAACCATAATAATTATATGCAACAATTATGTAATTTCCTTTATTATAACTACCTTTATTATGTTTCATTAGTCTTTCTTTTCATGTAACGTTTTTAGCTAATAAATAAACTTCTTATTAAAAAATAAATCATAATGCCTTCGTTATACACTTATTATTATTTCTCTTTATATTTCAAGATTAAAATGAATACCATTGGAGCACAAGAGCAGACAAATGATGCAGATATATGTATAGCGGATAGTGGAGCCACACACACTATATTAAATCTAAGAAATATTTTTATGAGTTGAAACCAACAAAAGGAACTGTTTATACAATATCAGGTCCTACAAACTTGATAGAAGGAGTGGGAAAAACTAATTTAATATTACCAAATGGTACAAAGCTCTTAATAGAGAATGCTTTACTTTCCCCAAAATCAACAAGAAACTTGTTGAGTTTCAAAAACATATATCATAAAGGATATGATACTCAGTCAAGGACTGTTGATAATAAAAAAATATTTGCACATCATGAGCAAAGATCATATACTGGAAAAACTGCCAATGCTCCACTCTGGTTTGCATTATACACACATTAATATGCCTCAAGCACATATGGCAGTAAAAGAAAGTTTTTGTGATCCTGCAACATTTAACTTATGGCATGACAGACTAGGCCATCCAGGATCTACAATGATGAAAAGAATTATTGAAAACACACATGGACATCTATTGAAATATCAGAAGATCCCCTAATCAGATAAAATGCCTCTATGTACCTGTTAGGGGTGGATTTCTAAATGACCCGTGATCCTCAAATATTATCCTGTTTGGTGATCCTTACTTCTGTGTCAGTTAGTGATCCTCAGGAGTGCTTCAGGATCAGGATCATGGATCATCCTAAGGATCCTTATACTAATGATTGTCTGTTTTGAATTTGTAACTGTTTTGCAGGAATATCAATTGGGACTTGGTCTTGGCGATATTTCTGGAGAATATGCTAAGTCTATTCCGCACGTGCTTGGTCAGAAATGGACGTTGTGGAGTCGTGGAGGACTTGCACCATTTGCGGATAGTTTGTTACTTAGATTTTTACTAGATTTAAATGGGGTAGCGAGCTAATTAGACAACACTTTTTGCTATTTTTGGCTACACACACTCTGAAAACCGCTCACACCAGCTCTCATTCATTCACTTAGCAATTTCATACACTTTTTACACAGAACACTATAGTGATCCTTGTACTTAGCTCGCTATCATCCGAAGTTGTAATACATTACTTGTTTAATTTGAGTTGGTGATCGGTAGTTTCCATCACCCGGGGTTTTTTGTGCCGGAGATCAACTCTTGATCAAGGGCTTTTTCCCCGTATAAACCTTGTGTCACTTGTTATTTATTTTTCATAGTGATCCTTATTGCTATAAACCAATTCAAGCATCATACCCTTAACAGAGAGTTTGGTTACATTATCCTTGTCTGATTTTTTGACCAAAACAGTACCTCTTGTTCACTTGGAAAACTAATTACAAGGCCTTCGTCCTTAAAAGTTGACAAAGAATCACCAATGTTTCTTGAAAAAATTCAAGGTGATATATGTGGACCAATTCATCCACCATGTGGACCGTTTAGATATTTCATGGTCTTGATAGACGCATCCAGCAGATGGTCTCATGTCTCTTTATTATCAACTCGTAATGTTTCCTTTGCAAAATTTCTTGCTCAAATTATCAAACTACGAGCACATTTCCCTGATTACACTGTTAAAAGGGTGAGACTTGATAATGCTGGTGAATTTACATCACATGCTTTTAATGATTATTGCATGTCTGTGGGAATTGTTGTCGAACACCCTGTTGCTCATGTACACACACAAAATGGCTTAGCTGAATCATTGATCAAACGTTTACAGCTAATCGCTAGACCATTATTAATGAGAACCAAACTTCCTGTGTCGGTTTGGGGTCATGCAATTTTACATGCTGGATCACTGATTCGTGTGAGACCAAGTGCAAATCATAACTACTCCCCACTACAACTTGTTTCTGGCCATGAGCCAGACATTTCCCACCTTAAAATTTTTGGGTGTGCAATGTATGTTCCTATTGCACCACCACAATGCACAAAAATGGGACCTCAAAGAAGGTTGGGAATATATGTTGGATATGAAACAGCCTCCATCATACGATATCTTGAACCTTTAACGGGTGACGTGTTTAAAGCACGTTTTGATTACTGCCATTTTAACGAGGCAATGTTCCCAGCATTAGGGGGAGGAAATAAAAAAATGAGAAAATGATGTCTTATGGTGTGTGCCTTCATTGTCTCATCTTGATCCAAGAACAAAACAATGTGAGGCAGAGGTTCAAAAGATAATACACTTGCAAGAAATTGCAAATCAATTGTCTGATGCTTTTACTGATACAAACAGAGTTACTAAATCTCATATACCAGCTGCTAATGCTCCAGCTCGAGTTCAGATCCCAAGTAAGGCAATAGATAATAAGATAGCTCATGAATCTCAAAAACGTTTAAAACGTGGAAGGCCAATCGGTTCAAAGGATAAGAATCCTCGAAAAAGAAAAGCACTTGTAAAGGAAATTGACCATAAAGAGAATGATTTGGATAAAACAGTAAATACCGAAACCTCTCATGAGGAAGATGTTGATGATACTAACAAAGAGATATCAATCAACTATGGTCATACATATACCATATGGAACCGATATGAAATGGAAAATATTGATGAGATATTTTCTTATTGTAACACCCCGTGTTTCGAAAGTCAAAGCCAAAGTCAAGATTGAAGTCAAAGAAAGAAAAGATTGCTAATTACGATTTGTCACTCCTTGTTCAATTCCTGTTTTGACTTCTTTGACTTATACTTAGTTTAATCTTATTATCGCTTTAGTTGTATTATGTGGAGTATCTATTAATAATCGAGGTTTAATCGCATGTTAATCGCGTAGTAATCGCTATTTATCGCATGTTTAATCGATTTATCGCTTATCGCAATCGCACTCGCAACTCGAATTACGCATTTTGGGTTATTGTTATACGTGTGTGTGTGCCTTATGTGTTACTTGTGCATGCTTATTTATGTTATGTGTGGTAATCAATCGAAATGCAATCGAAACTCAATCCCAATCGAACTGCAAACGCTAAACGAATACGAAATAAGGATAATTGTATGTTGATATAGTAGTTGGGATTAAAAGTAATTTGACTAGGAAACTCTATCGCATCGCAACGCTCGCAATCGCAATCGAAATAGCAAAACTCGTCGCACCAAACACTCGAACCAAGTGACTGATCGACCAAGAGACCAGCCGATCGGCCAGCCGTTCGATCAAGCTGCCGCTCGATCGGCCAGCTGTTCGACCGGGCTGCCACCCGATCGACCAGCCCTTTCCACTTTGGGAAACCCTATAAATACCCCCTGTCACCATCAAACTTACCACTTTTGCACACTCCTGTCCGACCAGCGCTCCAATCCCACTTTTCCTTCGATTTCTCGCGATCCCGGTAAGATTTCAATCTAAATCTTGTACTTCTTTAATCTACACTTGATTCTACACCTTTCTATCTTTTAAATCTTAACTTTTAACCGTGAAATCACAAGATTTGAGGTGTTCTAGGATGATGTCATCATGGTGTTCTTAGGAACTTCATGTTTTGGCTTCAATCCACCGAGAACAACTTAGATCTAACCGATTTCCACATAAACAAACAAAGATCTTTCATAAATCTAAACATATTCACGGTGAAAAGGGATGGAAATATGGTTTTCCAACTTTCTTTCAACTCTTTTACACTCAATGCACTCAAAACCGATGGAATCGGAGCTTGTTCTAACCATCTACCCATTATGGTGGTTGTGTTGGTTCAAGATCTGGATTATATCCACGAGGCTACAGATTTGGGGTTAAACATGGAACACCGTCACGAACAGTTAAGTGGCCGGATTTGGGTGATTCCTGTCCGATCAGGAGTACCAAGTATGACGAGGTTTCTGTTGTTTAAAGCATTATCAAAACGTCTCGATAAAATGACAAACTATCAAATCAACCAAGTGAGAGACGATCAGGACGACCAGGACGGAATGCCGTCCGATCGGACTACCGTCCGAACAGACTGTCATCCGACCAGGTTGTCACCCGATCGACTTGCACTTTGGCCCCACACTTAACCTTCATTTCAAACTCCAAGAGTTTTGGACACCGAACGGACTGCCGTCCGATCGGGTTGCCACCTGAACGACCGGCCATCCGACCATGTGATGTTTGGAACTCAACACTTAAACAATTTTCAACATGTTCAATGCACATGTGTTGCCACCCGATCGAACAACCGTCCAATCGAGTGACATCCTGCTGTGAACTTGTTCTCACTAGAGTGTCTAACCAATCGGATTGTCGTCCGATCAAACGGTCGTTCCATCGATCGACCTGAAAGGTAGAGATACTTCTGTGTTTTCAAATGCTACAACGAAAACTTCAAAAGTCAACCCATCTTATACAAACACATCCTTCACAAAGGAAGAAACAATCCACTCGAAAGGTCACCCGATCGGATGACCATCCGAGAGAACTGTCACTCGAACGACCGGCTGTCCGATCGGATTACCATCCGATCGAACTGCTGATTCGACCCACTGACACTTGTTTTGTTTTACGCGTCACTTATCGTTATGCTATCAATCTGTTCAGGCTAACCCTACTCTCTAGCGCTCCCTTCAATCCACCAATCGATGTGAGTATACTCGATCCCTTTTTGCTTTATGCACTTTTGGGTGTTACATACGTTACTTATACTAAATCACATCGAACACACTACGCAATACTTTAAACGCTAACCGTTACCACATGTTATACATGACTTAATGAATGCTTGTTTGTTATGTTTACACATGGAATGTTGTCTACCTGCCTTAGCAACGGTAGTACTATTTGTTTGGACTCAACACCTATTCACTCAGGGGTTGTTAAGGACAATTAATTACATGGGTCACGATGGTGATCATGCAATACGAACTGCCTTGGGCAGTCAACTCGCAGTCATTGGTATTGATAGGTTCTTGTCGATAACTAACATGCCTCATTTTACACTGTGTACGTGCTGGTTATGCGTAATGATTTCGAACTCTATATGCTATTATCAAACTTGTATGCTCACCTTTACACTATGTGTATTGACTTTTGCTTTAACGTATGTGACATGTGCTTAGGATGCTTATTTGCTTAGCTTGCTGTGAAATCGAGGCTAGGAAAGACCTAGGTCAACAATAAACAATTGTCTGTAATAAAAATCTGAGTTGTCGGAACAGAACAATTTGACCAGATCTTTTCTGTAATAATTGTATTATCTTTTATGACATGGTATGGGACGTGTTGCTTTAAATAATTGGTAATTATAGTTGTTATGGAAACTTCTGGACAATCTGTTTCGCTCAGTGCCACGCACCGATGTTTCCGCCATCGGTTGGGGTGTGACAGATTGGTATCAGAGCCATAACTATAGGGAATTAGGCAAGACTCGACCTAGTCCGGGTCGATGTCTTAGAGACCTAGTCTATAGTTAGGAACCAACAGACCGACTCGTGCATATCCAGTAGGGATTATGTATGAGCTTACTTGCTATGTCTCGCTGATCTCGCCTACGCTATACTATCACTGCACTCGAATTTTCAAATATGAATGAGCGATTAAGTTGAGATTAGGTGTGAAAACCGCAAACTCTCGACTAAATTGCTCGTTCAACCCACATTTTTATCTACAAACAGGGGAATTGTGCCGAATCAGGAGTGAAATCCATACTTTGACACAATGAATCCTCCTTTATTTTATCAAAATCTGAAACAAAGTTGTTAAGTTAGGGGTGAAACCCGAACCTTGATAACTCATTCTGCCATATTTTGTTTTACAAAACTCTCACCAAAGTTTCGACGGACTCCAACGACTGAAGATCACGCGGAGACGGAAAGGATACGTGTCATTCGGCCAGATTCGAGGAGGAAGCACAAGTCCCTAAGGTCAGAAGTGTGCTCAGACGATCCTTGTGAATAGTTGAACCACTTTGGGTAGTCGATGTCTAAACAGCCGCAGACAATTTATCCTCGATTTTATGTGTTTCGATTCTGAGCCCGCAACTGCAGACTCTGATATTCGTCGATTTTATGTGTTATGAGTTTAATTACCTGCTTATATGTTTTTGGAATTTTTGGAATTTATCGATTTTCGCTATTGCTTGATCGACACACACTACCCGCACTGCTTATCTACCTCAAAACGCTGACAAATCGCTAAATTATGGATGACCTTATGCTATGTCATACGCTTATACTATACTACTCGATATGATAATCGTGATCGCTATTCTCGAACGCTCGCAGGCTTTAAATAATAGGTTTCTGTATTCTGACTGCTCCCGTGTGCTTCTAGGTAAATTACGTGTTTATATGCTTCTGTGCTTTTGTGCTTCTGTGCCTTACGTGCTTATGTGAATCTGTGATTATGTGTATATGTGTTTATGTGATACATGGTCATATTCCTGAGCTTTAGTAAGTATTAGACGTGTGAGGTAAGATTCGATTATGTATGTTGAGTCCTGTGGCGATGTCTGTTGCAGACAATGTCAACTGGACCATCATCTGGACCCCGTCACCCACGAATCACTCGCTAAGAACAGAGAGACAAACACCTTGCTGCTCTCGTTGCTAAGCAAGTAGCAAAGGTAGTTCCCCAGATCGTGAGTGAAATCTATGAGAATGTGAGCAAATCATCCGAGGAGTCTAGAACCGAAGCTCCTAAAGCTGCTCACAAGGCTGCTTTCAGCTTCAAGCAGTTCAAAGCTTGTGGTCCAAAGGAATTTACTGGCGAAGATGGCCCAACGGCTATGTTTCAATGGTTCGATTCTGTAACACCCCGAAAACGGGTTTGGTAATCAAACTCTGTTCATACTAAAAGACGGGTAAAGTACCGTTAGCAGTAAAAATAACCCGTTAAATATTTGGATTTAAATAAGAAATCCTAATAATTAAATACAAGCGAATCAAAGAATTTAAGAATTTAGTTTATAAGAGCCCGAGTCAACGGGACTTAAAATACAACGGGTTTTTAACTCCCGGAACCCACTAAGTTAACTAGGTAAAATTAACCTAGTTAGTAATGGGTAATTAAATACTAAACTATGAGTTATAGTTTCATTTATGAATATCTAAACTTGAGGGACCAAAACCGTTAAAAAGGAAACAAGTATTATTTAATAAAAAAAAAATAACACACCACACACACAAGGTGTGTGTGGATCGATCTCCAGGAGCGACCAGGAGGGTGAAAACCCTAAAGTGCCAAAATCATCAAATTGAAGGTCAATTCCTGTCCCAAATCGAAATCTGAACGTAGATTCGTGATCCTCATCACAAGGGGGTTACAAGGTATGTGAAATTTGGTGTTAATTCTCTGTTTGAATTTCTCATGAAATTGGGAAATCTGAAAATTTATGTTGCATGTTAGCTATTTGGGTAGAATAAGGTTGATATGGTGTCTAGGAGTAAAACCTAGACAATAACATGTGAAATCATGGCTAAATTCTGAAAAATTTCATGAACACATTGAAGGTGATTCATGGGTTTTGTGAGAAAATGATAAACACTAGGATGTAGAATGCTAATCTAGTTTAAATTGATGCATAGAAACTGATTTCTCAAAATATGATGTGTAGCTCATGAACACTAGACATAGAGGTTTGAATTGTGATGTAAATCTTGGTAAAAATAACTAGTTATGAACTAGTTAATAAATATGTAAAATTATGCTCACTAGGTGTTTGTTAAAATGCCTAAATGAAGCTAAAATGTTGAAATTCCATGTGAAATGTGCATTTGAGTATGTTGATAGATCAATTGACTTCTAGGAAGTCAAACTAGCCAACGATTTAATCAAGTGATAAAGCTAACATAAGACCCGTTAGATGGAGTAGTCATAATTGATAATGACTAATCTAACCATCTCATGAATTATGATGATAGTTTGACGCCTAACGAGCTAGGTGGAAGCTTGATGAGTGAGCGGGTCAAACGAATCAAGTGTGAAGTAAAAGCGTGTTTCGGATGCAAGGTAAGTAAAACTTACACTTACTTGTAGTATACATGTTTATTTTATAGGCGATAAATACGACAAAGGATTTGGTTCGAATTATGGGTTCCGACACGAAACAAATTGGGTCGGAACGAATAGAAACGTTTTACACCATGATTAATGGTGAAAAAGGCAAAATGGTAAACTAATCATGAATTGGTTAAGAGTTTAAGAGTTTTTCTTAAGGTTACCTTATAACGTAACTAGTAATGGGAAATTGGGTAAAAAAAAAAATGGAAATTTAGTCAAGTATCGACTAAAGTAAATTAAACTTCAAAAGGGGTCTAGTGGCAAAAATCCGAAATGGGTCGGATGAACAAATTGGAAATTAATAACCATGTTTTGCTACTTATGAAAATGCTTGGTCTTATAGGCCAAACGGGTCAAATGGTGTGATAACACCATTTGACAATATTGATTAATATAGTTGTCAAGTCTTGTGTTAACAGGAGCGATTAGCGATTTGGTTAATTGCGTCCATAGAATATGTGATAATAAAAGCGAGGTATAAATCGGGTCAATTTGTTGACCCGAGCCAGGTACGCATCAATGAGATTACATTTTAAATGCGATTTGATCATAATTGTAGTGAAAGTCCTTCATCGTAAATGAAGGACTAATGTTGATAAATATACCTTTGATGGGTAAATCAGGCAAACGGCTCCTATGGGTGGTTTGGGAATCACGTATTATAATCATGTAATCCTTAGATAAGCATCAAGGTGATAGGCATAAACCTTTGTGGGTCAATTGCCTAGAAATAGGTCTTTTTTGTAATATGACAAACCGAGAAGTAAAACGCGACATAAATAGTTTACTATATCAAACCCACCACAAATATAATTGTGGTGGAAGACCATTTGAGAACTAATGTGAAAATATGGTGCTAAAAATGAATGAGCAAGATTTATGCCTAAAAGGACATAAATACCCTTAATGGGTCAAAATAAACATTTGAATAAAAACGGGTTCAAGAATGTATGTAAACTGGGATTTTGAACCTCTTATAATGAACAACAATGAATTTATGGAAATTATGAGAAATCGGAGTCAAATAAATATGATTGTTTGACAAATACAAGAATGGGTTAAAATTTGGGTAAAAGGGTAATAAGCCGAAGACTTAAAAGTCTGAAATTTTGTTAATCCGGATGAGGGATTTTAACTCCATTAGATGGAGAATTAAATTACAGATGCGTAGGAAAAAGAAACGGGTAAAACGGATCAATAACGAAGAAGTTATGGCCGTTTCCGTAAAAACCATCGTTGCTGAAAAATGCAGGACACAGATCTGAACTTGCTGGAAAATGGTATTCCCCGCGTAGCGCGACAGAATGACCTGTCATCGTCGCGTGTCGCGAGACATGCTTACGGACCGTAAGGGTCCAGTCTTACGGTCCGTAAGCCAGTGGCAGAAAGTTTAAAATTTTCGTATTTTGTTTATTCTGAACTCCAAACTCGTTTAACCCTGTTACTTGACTATCAAAACTAACTTTTGAGTTGGTTTTGAGTTTAGGTGAATGTCGTGAGTACCCGGATGAAGATCAAGCAGCGTACAAGAACCGAACACACGAGATTAAAGCTTCCGCACGTTGTTTCGTAGTCATTTTAAACGGAAATTCTGTAGTTGTTAAACTGTATTATTTTTTTTAAGTTGTAAAAGTTTTAAGTCACCCATGTTAATCGACAATAATTACTTATAATCTCATATTTGTTTTCGTAATATATACGAAAACCCTTAAATAAATTAGACGGGTGTTACAGATTCCGTCGAAGTCACTCTGCGCCAGAGTGGATGTCCTGAAAATCTCCGTACTCTGAATGCTACCGGCGTCTTCCAGTCCCGCGCACTAGACTGGTGGACGGCCAAGAGAAACAAACGCGAAAATGACGCAGCCTATGAGCCGACGTGGGAAGAGCTGAAGGCCATTATGATGGATGAATTCTACCCTCCCCGTTAACGCAAAAAGCTGGAGGACGAATTCTGGCACATCAAGCAGAGGGATGGAGAGAACGCAGCTCTGACTGCTCGCTTTAAGCAGCTCAGTATCATCTGTCCCGATCAAGTGAAGACGCCCGACATGACGATCAAGAAGTACATCCGAGCTCTACCAGACTGTGTTGCAGATTTTGTGCATGCCGCAAAGCCAGTAACAATCGAAGAAACTTACTTGCTTGCCGCTGAAATCAACGACAAGCGAGTAAAAGTTGGTTTTTGGGATAAAACTTCAAAGAAACTGCATCAAGTCACCGCCACACCAACCGCTGAAACCGCCGCCGCCCAATCATCAAAGTCCTCACGCCGCAAGAAGAAGAACAACAACAGCAGCTCCAGCAACAAGAACTGTGCTGTCACTACCACTGCTGCTCCACTTCAAGCCGTACCGGCTCAGCAACAATCTCAGCACCGACCAGCTCCAGTCATCTATGCACCACCAGCAAAGCGTGCATACACTGGACCCCACCCCGCCTGCCCAACATGTTCTTATCATCACCCGGTGGGTATCGCCTGCCGATTTTATGTGCACTGCAATATGTACGGCCACTTTACTGCCAACTGCCGTACTGGTCCCCGTCAAGCACCAGCTCAAGCCACTGCTTATCAAGCTCTACTCCTAGCTCCGCAAGGCCAACAAGCAGCTCAGGCACCCGCGATCAACGCCAGAGTCTGCTTCGCGTGTGGTGATCCCAACCACTTCGCGAACATGTGCCCGAACAGGGTTGTGAAACAAGAGCCCCAGCAGCAGCAGCCTCAACAGCAGCAACAGCCACAGCAGCAACAACAAGCCGCACGTACCAGAACTTTCAACATCAATGTGCGCCAAGCCCAGGCTGACAACAACGTGGTCAATGGTACGTTCCTTGTGAATGGTATTTATACATCATGTTTGTTTGATACTGGAGTCGATAATTGCTTTGTGTCGTTTGAATTCGAGAAGCTCCTTAGTCGTAAGCGCTCGCATCTCCCCTCGACGTTCGATGTTGAAGTCGCTACCGGAAGAACCATCGCCGTCAATTCTGTTCTTCGTGATTGTACTCTTGAACTCAACAATCACATCTTCCCAATCGACCTTATCCCGATGCAACTCGGAAGTTTTGACGTCATAGTAGGCATGGACTTTCTTCGTGAAAACCATGCTGAAGTTGTGTGCTTCGATAAAATGATTCGATTCTCGCTCGCGAATGGTGATCTATTACGTGTTTATGGTGAAATTGCTTCGAAAGGTCTCAAGCTCATGTCATGTGTCCAAGCTAGCAAGTATCTCCGCAAGTAATACAGGGCTTTCTTGGCTAACATTGTAGTAGCGGATAAGGAAAAGAAAAGAAAGACAGAAGTAAACGACGTTCCTGTGATTTGAGAATTTCCTGGCGTTTTTTCCTGAGGATCTTCCCGGACTTCCGCCAAGTCGTGATATCGACTTTCGCATCGACCTCATTCCTGGAGCAAACCCTGTTGCCAAAGCTCTTTACCGACTCGCTCCATCCGAAATCCGTGAACTCTCGAGTCAGCACTTGATAAAGGCTTCATTCGCTCGAGCACCTCTCCTTGGGGCGCGCCAGTCCTTTTCATCAAAAAGAAGGATGGGTCGTTCAGGATGTGCATCGACTATCGGGATTGAATAAGTTGACAATCAAGAATCGCTATCCCCTGCCTCGCATTGACGATTTGTTTGATCAGCGACAAGGTGCTATGTGCTTCTCAAAGATCGATCTACGCTCAGGCTATCACCAGCTACGCATTCAAGAGGAAGATATACCCAAAACCGCTTTTCGCACTCGATACGGCCACTATGAGTTCGTTGTTATGCCTTTTGTTTTAACCAACGCACCCGCGGTTTTCATGGATCTGATGAATCGCGTGTGTAAACCTTATCTCGACCGTTTCGTCATCGTGTTCATCGACGATGTCTTGATCTATTCCAAGTCGAAAGCCGAACACGCGCAACATCTACCTTTGGTTCTCGAGCTACTCCAGGGAAATCGACTCTATGCCAAGTTCTCCAAGTGCGAATTTTGGCTGGAGAAGGTTTAATTCCTCGGTCACATTGTCAATAGTCAAGGCATTCATATCGATCCAGCGAAGATTGAAGCAGTTAAGAGTTGGATTACGCCTAAGAACCCGTCTGAAGTCCGTCCTTTTCTCGGATTAGCGGGCTATTATCGACGATTTATCGAAGGATTCTCAAGGATCGCTGTGCCACTTACTGCTCTCACGCATAAAGACAAGCCTTTTGTTTGGGGAACTGAACAAGAGTCTGCTTTCCTAACCCTCAAGCACATGCTCTGCAATGCTCCTGTCCTCACTTTACCCGATGGAAACGACGACTTCATTGTCTATTGTGATGCTTCGAACCTTGGTCTTGGTTGTGTCCTCATGCAACGGGACAAGGTCATTGCATACGCATCTCGTCAGCTCAAAATCCACGAGAAGAACTATACAACCCATGATCTCGAGCTAGGCGCAATTGTTTGTGCGTTAAAGATTTGGCGACACTACCTGTATGGTACCAAGTGAACGATCTTCACCGATCATAGGAGCCTACAACATATCTTTTACCAGAAGGAACTTAATATGCGTCAATGCCGATAGGTAGAACTTCTCAACGATTACGATTGTGAGATTCGTTATCACCCATGCAAAGCAAATGTCATTGCCGACGCCCTCAGCAGACGAAGCTATCTGCTCAGCATTCGTGAGGTCAAGCTTAATACGATCTCGAAACCCTCATCCGCGAAGTTCAGCATGCATGTTTTAATGAACGCACTTTGAAGAAGGAAATGATCTACCACGATGGAGCCCAGCTTGTGAATAAGTCAAATGGGATATTCCACTTTCTGGACCGAATTTGGATCCCTAAGCGGACCAACTTACGACAGATTCTGATGGACGAAGCCCACAAATCCCGGTATTCTATTCATCCCGGTGCCGATAAAATGTACCAGGACCTTCGCTACAAGTACTGGTGGCCGGGCATGAAGAGGGATATCGCTCTCTACGTTGGGAAGTGCCTGACTTGCTCGAAAGTTAAGGCTGAACATCAAAGACCCTCTGGCTTACTCGAACAACCCCCGATCCCTATGTGGAAGTGGGAGAGTATAACTATGGACTTCATAACAAAGCTCCCGTGCACGCCATCAGGTCACGATAGCATCTGGGTTGTTGTTGATCGTTTGACCAAATCAGCTCACTTTTTGCAATACGGGAAGACTACAAGGTAGAACGATTAGCCCGAATCTACACCAATGAGATCATTTGTCGAAATGGGACGCCTCGCGACATCATCTCTGACCATGATGCTCGGTTTACCTCGCGACTGTGGGAAACATTTCAAGCTGCTCTCGGTACTACGCTTAATCTAAGTACCGCATTCCACCCTCAAACCAATGGTCAGACTGAAAGAACGATTCATACTCTTGAAGACATGCTTCATTCGTGTGTCATAGATTTCGGTGGTAATTGGGATGCATACCTGCCGTTAGTTGAATTCTCGTATAAGAACAGTTATCATTCCAGCATTCAAATGGCACCATTCGAGGCCTTGTACGGAAGAAAATATCGATCGCCAATTGTATGGCACGAGATCGGTCACTCATAATTAACCGGCCCTGAGCTATTACAAGAAACGACTGACAAAGTCCTCCAAATTCGAGACAATCTGCTGAAAGCTCGGAGTCGACAGAAAAGTTACGCCGATAGACGACGCAATCCCCTTGAATTTGACGTTGGCGACTACGTACTCCTAAAGGTATCACCTTGGAAGGGTGTGGTCAGATTCGGAAAGAAAGGGAAACTAGCGCCTCGATATGTTGGACCTTTTAAGATTCTGGAAAGGATCTGAAAAGTCGCCTACAGACTCGAACTACCGGAGGAACTTAGTAATGTTCACCCGACTTTCCATGTGTCGAACCTCCGAAAGTGCCTGGCTGAGCATGATTTAATTGTACCCCTCGATGACCTCCAAGTAAACGAAACACTACACTTCGTGGAGAAGCCTGTCGAAATCATGGATCGCCAAACCAAGCAGCTCAGAGGCTCGCGCATTCCCATTGTGAAAGTCCGATGGGAAGGCAAATGAGGCGCGGAGTTCACTTGGGAACTCGAAAGAGACATGAAGGCAAAGTACCCGCAGTTGTTTGTTACGGCTTCGGCCTAATTTCGGGACGAAATTCCCTCAACTAGGGAGGCTGTAACACCCCGTGTTTCGAAAGTCAAAGCCAAAGTCAAGATTGAAGTCAAAGGAAGAAAAGATTTCTAATTACGATCTGTCACTCCTTGCTCAATTCCTGTTTTGACTTCTTTGACTTATACTTAGTTTAATCTTATTATCGCTTTAGTTGTATTATGTGGAGTATCTATTAATAATCGAGGTTTAATCGCATGTTAATCGCATAGTAATCGCTATTTATCGCATGTTTAATCGATTTATCGCTTATCGCAATCGCACTCGCAACTCGAATTACACATTTTGGGTTATTGTTATACGTGTGTGTGTGCCTTATGTGTTACTTGTGCATGCTTATTTATGTTATGTGTGGTAATCAATCGAAACGCAATCGAAACTCAATCGCAATTGAACTGCAAACGCTAAACGAATACGAAATAAGGATGATTGTATGTTAATATAGTAGTTGGGATTAAAAGTAATTTGACTAGGAAACTCTATCGCATCGCAACGCTCGCAATCGTAATCGAAACAACAAAACTCGTTGCACCAAACACTGGAACCAAGTGACTGATCGACCAAGAGACCAGCCGATCGACCAGCCGTTCGATCAAGCTGCCGCTCGATCGGCTAGCTGTTCGACCGGGATGCCACCCGATCGACCAGCCCTTTCCACTTTGGGAAAACCCTATAAATACCCCATGTCACCATCAAACTTACCACTTTTGCACACTCCTGTCCGACCAACGCTCCAATCCCACTTTTCCTTCGATTTCTCGCGATCCCGTTCGATCCAACTTTCTTTCAACTCTTTTACACTCAATGCACTCAAAACCGATGGAATCGGAGCTTGTTCTAACCATCTACCCATTCTGGTGGTTGTGTTGGTTCAAGATCTGGATTCTATCCACGAGTCCTGTTTTTAATACAGGCAATAATAAGTCTTTCATAGACCATAAGCTTGGCAAACTTATGATGATACTCATAAGAGCTCCAGATGCTAAGTATAAGGTATAACTTACCAAGGAAACCATAGTAACCGATTCTTCTATTATCGACAATGAATCCTTCTGTAAAATCTAAGCGTACTCTTTCTTTGAACAGAGTACGACAACATAAGTTATTTTAGTTATTTTCCTCATTGATTTTATCAACTGCGAGTGCCAACTATGTTTGATAAAAGTGCTATATGAAGATTGGCATAACCTGGTGTGTCCCATAGATTGCTTCCATGCCTGATCAGTATGGAGGTTTAATGCATGGAACCACTAAGATATACCGATAGTCATATTGTACTAAAGTCAGCTAGTGGTATTCAAAGAAGATATCCATAATAGAAATGCTTAAGTAGGCGTCTCTACTTAAGGCATCCGTGCACTCGTAAAACAGATGTGTCATTTGCATGGCACAAGCAACAATAAGAGGATCAAGGTCGAAGATTGAAGCTACCTCTATCATATTTGGATAACTTGATTTCTTCTCAGTAGAACTACCCTGTTTTACCTCTTGAGAGGCAAGATGGAATTAGGATTTACATCCTATTAAGAGCTGTATCTATTACGAAAGCTCTATATCGGTTAGCACAAACGGAAATGGAAGAACTGAGAGCCAATCAGATGAGTTATAGAGAAAGGCTTGTACAGCCTAGCTCATCGTCTTAAGAACTCTGATTATTGTTGATAAAGGAAAGCACGATGCAATGCGCTTGTGCATTGATTATTGCAACCTAACTAGGAAATGATTAAGAATCGTTATTAGCTGCCTAGGATCGTCGATTTGTTTGACTAACCATGAGGGTAGTTAATTCCATATGATTGATTCGGGTAATAGTTGGAATAACTATCTTACCCTAACTAAGTTCTTCTATAAGCAATAGTATTATATAAGCATCAAGGCTGCTCCTTTGGAGACCTTGTTTGGGAGAATATGTCAACGCCAGTTTGTTGGGCAAGAGTTTGGAAAAATCCCAATTATCAGAATATGAGACTGTCCTAAAAGACGACGGATAGGATATTATAAATCAGTGATCGTCTGAAAACTGCCAGTAATCGGTAATAGAGCAATGCGAAAGAAAGGCGCAGGTATCTTAAAGTTAGGGAACAAGACTCTATTGAAAATATCAATATGAAAGAGTACGATACGTCTCAGTATAAAGGGCAAGTCAAGTCCTGGATATATAGAATCATTCGAGATCATCGAATGTGTCGGCAGTATAGCTTATAAGCTAAACTTGCCTAAGGATCTTAGTGGAATTCACAATGTGTTCCACATCTTTAACTTAAAGAAATGCCTAGCTGGTAAATCGCTAGCAATGTCTCATAAAGACATATAAATTGATGAAATCCTGAGGTTTATTAAAAGATCTATATAGATCAAGGATCGACAGGTTAAGAAGCTCCGAAAAGAAGCGTGCACCTATTGAATGGGTCAATTGGGATACCCATAGAGGTCCCTAACATACTAAGGAAGTTAAGTCCATTATATGACAGAAAATACTTACACCTTTTTGAGAAAATCTCAGGGTCGAGATTTCTTTTAAGGGGGTGAGGATGTAACACCTCGTAAAATCGTGTCCGATAATGTGTTGACACGTGTAATGAACCCTAATAAAGTCAAACATTGACTATGAGGGACTAATTTCGTCCAAATCGAAAACCTTGATTATAGAAGGACTGAACGTGTCAACATGCCTAAACTAGGCCTCTGAGTGACCTTATGCGGTGTCCGTAATATCAAATGAGCCACTTGTTGGACGAGAGGAGCTGTTTGCATAATTACGTGAAAGTTTGCGCGTCGAAGGGTTAAAAGTGTCAACATGTTAATTCTTACCTCTGAGTGACCTTTTAACAAACCGAGAGCCTCATGATGCTTGATCATACTCTCTGGGAATGCCTAATATTGGCCATTCAAGGCTTTTATGCCAATAAGTGAAGTTGCGCGCAAGTTTGTAAGTTAGAGGGGTTTAAAGCGTCAACATGTTTAATTACACCTCTGAATGACCTTTTAACGAACCCGAAGTATTATAATGTATAATCATACTCTCTAGAATGCTTAATGTGGGCTACATAGGGCTTTGATGCTATTAAATGATGATACGCACAAGTATGTGCATTAAAGGACTTAAAACGTCATAAAGTGATCTTTTATCTAAACCGGGGCTTCGTAATGTTCGACTATACTCTCAAGAATAAGTGATAACAATTTCACGAGGTTTCAATATCATTATGTATTGTTTACGCAAATTCCCAAAGATAAGGGTTAAAAGCATCAACGAGATGAAACTAGTGTTTACGAGAATCGTTTGCCGAAACCGGACCTAACGGTGTTTGGTTATACTCTCAAGATCATCGACATACTAACTAGAGGGGTTAAGGGTGCCTAAAATGAAAGTTAAAATACATTTAAAGGTACAGGGACTGAACTTGCCATGTTTGAAAATATGTTTGCTGATTTTGTGAGCTTAGGCGGGCCGCGTAAGATGTCTCTCACTCTTAAGCGGGGCACGAAGTCCCCAGCGAAGAAAACAGCTTTCAACAGCTGTTTTGTTACTTGCAGCCCACATAACTCACCTTAACACTCCTAATTCAAAACAAGGGACTCTCTAATGGTATTGAAACCTGGTAATACAGATGTACTCATCCTAGCATGTCCCTAAAACATTTGTCATAATCCAAACATCACCCAAAACCTATAAATAGGATGAAAGTTCATCCATTTCATTGCACCATTTCATTCTTTTTCTATATCTCTCAAACCTGGAGCTTTCTGATTTGATTGGGAACTTATTCTTAGTAGAAAAGATAGCTAGGACCCTTTGTAAGTGTCTTAGCCCCCTCATTAGTTCAGTTTCATAATTTAAAAACCGAAAAGTCAAGTTAACGTAAATTAACTTTGATTTTCGGTTTAAACTCAAATGGTCCAGCCACTGTTCAAGATGAATGTGGTTATGTGACCATAGTTAGGTAGGTGATTAACTCTTAAAAGGGCACCTCCTAATTCTTCCATTTGCTTAGTTTCATTTAGATAAAAAGTCAAACTTGGCAGAATTATAAATAATAATTAAAACCAATGATGCAGAGGTTGTAAATTATATTTTAACACTCTAATAACTTAGTAATTATTATTAGAACATGTCTAAGCATGTTCAACCCAACAATTCTGAGTTTAGGGTCGGTTCACAACCGAAAGTCGCAAAAGCTTGACTTTTGCTTTGACTTTCAGTTCTGACCCAATCTAGCTTAAATCCTTTATGTTTTAAACTACCATTAGGACCGTATTATGTTGTAGTATAACCCCCTAAGGTTATATTACCTGGTCCTTAGTAGTTTGAATTATATGCTAATCTCCGTTATTATGCTTATAAATGCCCATTTCACCCTTTTGACACATAAATGAGAATTTTGAAAATGTGAGAGGATAAAAACCTTTATTACTGATATATAAGTATGTCCAGAAAATTTCACATCAGTTTTTGGTCTCAAACAGGAGTTATGCTCGATATCGTAAATAGAAGCTTCTTATTAATTAAATTGCGATATCTTGCATAAGGCATGTTTAAACTTGGATTTTGATCCAAAACTCATTACCTACTGTTAAGATATTATTTTTAGGGATTTTTGGAATTTTTGATCAGATTATAATCTGATCATATCAAGGAGTTCTTGTATAATTTGGTAAATGACGATAATACCCTTTTCGGGCATAAAATGAGATTTACAAATGATTTGAATGCCAAACCATTTTCTACTGATTTCATATATTAAATAAATTATTTTGAAGCGTTTAAGACTGATCAAAATCTCAGATTTACATAAACATACTTAATTATCGTCAATTAGCGATTTTACGCTAATTAAGGTGCATAGTATGGTTTAAAACCATATTTAACACCTAAGACTTATTACCTACTGAATTTTTAAATAAATTTTAATATTTTTATAGTAGGTACAAGTCATGAACTCAGACTTCCAAAAATGTTCTTAAAAGTATATGTGAAATGACCAAAATGCCCTTTTCGGGGCATAGTTTGGCCATAATAGGTAAACCTCACATATATATAATATCTTACTGATGTAATGTGATAAAATAAATATTTTTACTGATTACCAAAGACCAGAACCTCAGCTTGCTTTAAAATCTCTTTTATAAGGGTAAAATGACCAAAATGCCCTACGGGACTTAATTTGATTTTGAATACTTTTTGGGCATATATGTTAACATCCTACTGATGTATTAACACATTTTAAGCATAATAACATATGGGACTTGTATATGATTCATTTGGTTACCTGTTACGCATTTACGTGTTCGGATCGGTTTACGTAACTAGTTTACGTAAGTTTGCCTAAACGGGTTTAACCTTATCGTTTTTATCTCTAAATCCAGAATGTGTTTAGTTTACCCATATTATACAAGTCTTCGTACTTGTTGGGTATAAATAACATTTTATTCCGGTCATCGCTTAATCTAGCGTATCGTACCGTTTTAAATACTTTAAGCTAGTCGGTCTAAGCCTGCGACTTAAATAAGACCGTTAGCATTCTGAATTGGTTATATATTGTCACGGCCCCCGGCCCGGTTTGACCCGTTCCAGGAGCCGCGGGACAGAAATCCTGTGGCATTTATTTAATTTGGCAGCGGAATTATTAACAGGATCGTTTAAAACTCGAAAATACCCGTTTATTTTATTTCATAACTTTGGGATAAACCCCGTAATTTACAATAAGGGTGATTTCACTGGGAAACTCCTTGTGTTATACAAAAACATGTTTCTTTATTTTTATTGAGCCACTTCTTCAAGCTTGTAGTGCTACACGGCACTTTTTCTTGGATCACAGCAGATCACCTGAAACATGTTTTAAAAAGGTTTTATCAGCAGGGAATTACTGGCGAGTCACTCATTTGCACAAAACGACACATTGTTATAATATACGGTATTAAGGGCGATTACAATGTTTATATATCAACCAATTACCCAACGGTATTTGTCACTCAACTCGTTTCCGTGACTATGGTCATATCACCCATTGGCTAACCCGTTGTCTAATGGTGACGGTTATCAAGTAATATATACAAAACCCCACATACCGGCTGTAATTGAAGATTACAAAGACTTAATCCCTGTAATTATAACTTTGAAAACAAACATGCTTTTGAAATAAATTTGGTAAAAAGAGAATGACTCACTTTGCAGATTTAAACGGGCAGCGTTTAGCCTATTGATCTTAGCCTGATTAACCTAATTCAATATAACAATGCACACGAACTAGGTTAGTAACTAATACAGCATTTACGATAACTCACGAGATTAAAACCCTCACAATGAATGACAAAGTATAACCCTAATTTGGGCAGCACTTAAACATCCATCGGATAGTTTCAATCGATCGGACATTGAATCGTAGTAGCGATCGAGTTAATACCCTGTTATCGCGGCAGCGTTTCGTGCTGTGTGTGTGTTTTGGTACTAAATAGACGATATCTTGGTGTAGGAAATGAATTTTAACGTCGAACAAACACTCAAATTCAAGTGCCACGGCCCTGAATTTATACTCAAAACTGGTCTCCCTCGCGTGGTACGAAAGCCTGTCGCGTGGCGCGAGGGGACCCCTTCTAGCATAGGGTAGCCACGTCTCCAACTAGCCCAGGTGAGTCGATGTTTCGTTAAAACTCGAATTCGACAACGAACTGTTTGGATATTACTAACTAGGGAATACCCCCCCCCCCCTGAGTTTTAGGGGCCCTGATTCGAGTTCCGATTGTTCTGAAAATTTTAGGGGTCATGCAATAGTACTTGGGGGTCTCAATTAGGGTTTCATATTGGACAAAATAAATTAAGAAATAATAGTTTTGGTGAGAGTTGTTACATCCTCCCCACCTTAATTAAAATCTCGTCCTTGAGATTTATTGGAACAAATAGGGATACTTTTGCTTCATCGCCGATTCCAGTTCCCAAGTGTATTCAGGTCCTCTCTTTGAATCCCACTTGATTTTGACCAGCACTAGTCGTTTGTGCTTGAGAAATTTGACCTTTCTGTCTTCTATCT
Source organism: Helianthus tuberosus (assembly GCA_030545235.1). Taxonomy (NCBI): domain Eukaryota; kingdom Viridiplantae; phylum Streptophyta; class Magnoliopsida; order Asterales; family Asteraceae; genus Helianthus; species Helianthus tuberosus. Next base: position 120,469 of record JARYGA010002183.1, read on the forward strand.
GCAGTGGCTTCTCAACAAATTTTAACTTTTCATTCACCTCTACATCTTGAAGAGGTACTACCAGGGATTCGTCAGATAGACATTTCTTGAGATTGGATACATGAAACACGTCATGTACCCCGGCTAGCTCTTCTGGTAGTTGTAAGCGATAGGCAACTGGTCCTATTCGCTGGATTATTGGGAATGGTCCTACGTACCTTGGACTTAGCTTTCCTTTCTTCTCGAACCGAACTACTCCTTTCCAAGGAGAAAATTTCAAGAGTACCTTATCTCCGACTTGAAATTCCAACGGTTTGCGTCGATTATCTGCATAACTCTTCTGGCGATCTCGAGCCGTTTTCAGTCTTTCCTTGATTTGAGTGATTTTGTCGGTGGTTTCTTGTCCAATTTCAGGACCTGATAATTGGCTTTCTCCTATTTCTGCCCAACAAACTGGAGTTCTGCACTTTCGTCCATACAGTGCTTCGAATGGGGCAGCTTCAATGCTTGCATGATAACTATTGTTATAGGAGAACTCAATTAAGGGTAGGTGGTCGTCCCAGTTTCCACCAAAATCTATTACACATGCTCTGAGCATGTCTTCCAGGGTTTGGATCGTTCTTTCACTTTGCCCGTCTGTTTGGGGATGGTATGCAGTGCTTAAATTTAGTCGGGTTCCCATGGCTTCTTGGAAACTTGTCCAAAAATGCGAAGTGAAACGACTGTCTCTATCTGATACAATGGAGAGCGGAACTCCATGTAGGGATACTACTTCGTCTACATACAATTTTGCTAACCTTTCCATGCTAAAGGTTTCTTTCATGGGTAGAAAATGAGCTGATTTGGTTAATCGATCCACAATTACCCAAATCGCATCATTACTTTTTCTGGTCTTGGGCAACTTAGTAACAAAATCCATGGTTATTAATTCCCATTCCAAACAGGCATTTCTAATTGTTGAAGTAACCCTGAAGGTTTCTGGTGTTCTGCTTTAACTTGTGAACAAGTTAGACACTTAGATACATATCTTGCTATGTCCTTTTTCATTCCTATCCACCAGAAATTATTTCTTAAATCTTGGTACATTTTATTGTTTCCAGGATGCATGGTATACATAGATTTATGGGCTTCCGCTAAAATCTTATTTCTTAATTCTCCTTGCTTAGGTACCCAAATTCTTCTTTTGTGGAATCTCCAAATTCCATCAACTCCTTGTTCTAATTCTTTTATTCGTCCTTTCATTCCTTCAGCATCATCCTTGATTGCTGTTTCTTGAACATTCTTTAATTGTTCCATTAAGTCTAATTGTAAACTTAATCTAAGAGCACGAACTCGTCGTTGTTTCTCATGATACTTACGACTTAAGGCATCTGCAACTACATTTGCCTTTCCTTCGTGATATTGGATATCACAGTCATAATCGCTTAAAATTTCCATCCACCTTCGTTGCCTCATGTTTAATTCTTTTTGCCCAAATATGTATCTTAAACTCTTTTGATCCGTATAGACAGTAAACTTACTTCCATACAGATATGCCTCCAAATCTTAAGGGCAAAAATTATTGCTCCTAATTCTAAGTCATGGGTCGTATAGTTTTCTTCGTGCTTCTTCAATTGCCTTGATGCATACGCAATTACCTTTTTGCGTTGCATTAATACACATCCTAATCCTAGCTTCGAAGCATCGCAATAAACTTCAAAATCTTCTGTTCCTTCTGGTAAGGCAAGGATAGGGGTGTTTGTTAACCTTTGTTTCAAAATCCTAAAAGCTTCTTCTTGCTTAGGTCCCCACTCAAACTTAACTGTTTTACAGGTTAGCTTAGTTAATGGCACAACTATCTTTGAAAAATCCTTAATAAAGCGCCTATAGTATCCAGCTAATCCTAGAAAACTTCTAACTTCCGTGGCTGATTGCGGGACCTTCCATTTGGTGATCGCTTCTATCTTGGAGGGATCTACGTGAATACCTTCGTGATTCACCATGTGTCCTAAAAATTGCACCTCTTGTAGCCAAAATTCATACTTCGAGAATTTGGTGTAAAGCTTTTATTTTCTTAACAAAGTTAAGAGTGCATGCAGGTGCTCACAATGTTCGTCCTGACTTTTGGAATAAATAAGTATATCGTCGATGAAGACAATTACAAATTTACCCAAGTACGGTTTACAGATCCTATTCATCATGTCCATGAATGCTGCTGGAGCATTGGTTAACCCAAAAGGCATGACTGTAAATTCGTAATGACCATACATAGTTCGAAAAGCAGTTTTAGGTATGTCTTCTTCTTGTACCTTCAATTGATGACATCCGGAGCGCAAGTCGATCTTAGAAAACTATCTAGCTCCTTGGAGTTGATCAAAAAGATCATCAATTCTAGGTAATGGGTATCGATTCTTAATTGTAACCTTATTCAATTCTCTATAATCGATACACATTCGCATCGAACCATCCTTTTTCTTTACAAACAACACTGGTGCTCCCCAAGGGGATGAATTAGGTTGTATGAATCCTTTACTGAGCAATTCATCTAATTGCTTTTTCAGTTTAACATTTCAGTGGGTGCTAACCGGTAGGGTGCTTTAGCTACAGGTGTAGTTCCAGGAATTAAATGAATTCTAAATTCTACCTCCCTATCTGGTGGTAATCCTGGTAACTCTTCTGGAAATACATCCGAGTATTCTTAGACTACAGGAATTTCTTTAAGTTCCTTACCCTTAGTGCTAATGATCACCGAAATCATATACACTATTCCTTGCTTTCGTTCATAACTAGCAACTTTCATTACTGAAATGAACTTCATGGGTTTACGCGGCTTATCTCCTGTAATCATGATTACTTCTCCGGTAGGTGCACGAATTTCTATGGAGTTCTTATCACAAAGGATTCAAGCATGGCTGGCTACTAACCAATCCATTCCTAACACGACATCGAATCCAGCTAATTTCATGGGTAATAGGTTTGCAGAAAATTTATGACCTGAAAGTTCTATTTTTGCTTTCTGCAAAACCGTGTCTATATTAACAGAGTTTTCGTCTGCCGTTTCTACTGTAAAAACTTGCCTAAGTTTCGTTAAAGGTAGCTTAAGAGCTTGACCGAATTAAGTATTTATAAAACTTTGGTTTGCACTAGATTCAAATAATACTTTCGCATAAATGTTGTGAACTAAGAACGTACCAGCTATTGCGTCAGGAATCAGTTCGGCTTCCTACGTGGTCAACTGAAAGGCTCTTGCATTTTTCTTCGTAGTTCCTTTAGCAGGTTTAGCCTTGTTGTCTGCTGGTTTGACCAACTTAGGGCATTCTGGTTTGAAATGCCCAGCTTCTCCACAGTTATAGCAGACCCTTGTTTTCTTTCTGCAATCTTCTTCACGATGTCCTACAACTTTGCAAAAGTTGCAGGTTTCATTACATTTTCCAAAATGTTTCTTTCTGTAGTTCCTGCAGAACGGAGGAGTGGAAGATTGCCCGGTTCCTCTTTTCTTGAAATTGCTAATATTACCCACACAAAATCCTTGGGTAATTTTCTGAGCCAATTCCTTCTTCCAATTTTCTTCTCGCGTACGCACCAGTCCGCCTGTCAAAGTGTTAGCTAATTCCACCGCATCGTCGATCGTGCGGGGTCTCGCAGCTTTGACAATATCATGGATCTTGCTAATTAAACCCCAAATGTAGCGAGAAATAAGTACCGGTTCTGGCGAGACCAGAGTAGGCACAATTCGAGCATATTCGAAAAACTTCGAAGTATACCCTCGGCAGTCAACATCCACCATCCGGTGGCTCAGAAACTTGTTCGCTATCTACTCTTTTTCATATTCAGGGCAGAATTTTCTTTCCACCAGACGCTTAAACTGCTCCCAGCTAATGGCATAGGCCATGTCGCTTCCTTTGGCTTGCAACTCCGTATTCCACCACTCTAATGCTTCTTCCTTGAAAAGGTGAGAAACATACATGACTTTATCCCCCTCGGCACATTTACTTATTTTGATCACTGCCTCGGTTTTCTCCAACCAACGCAGCACCGCAGTCGCCCCTTCATTGCCTGCGAACTCAACAGGTTTACAGGCAAGGAACTCCTTGCAAGTGCAACCAGACGTTGCAGCTTTCATTCTTTTGAGAATTGGGGCTTGCGGTACATCATTATCATTATTATTAATGTTACCGCCTCCATTTACGCTATTACTGAAGTTGTCTTCATGAGTGCGTTTGTTAGGAATAATTTGTTGAGGTTCAACTGGATTCCGAGCAGCAGCAAGGATTGCTGGAATAGAATTGGCTATTCCTTGAGCAACGATATTCTCTATATCTTGCCTATTGAGGAAGTGATCCTTGTTGTTTTGCTCAGACTGGTTAATCTCGTTAACTGGTTCATTATCAGCGTGTTCCATCTGGTAGTTAATAGTTATAAGTTATTAGTATAAAATAAATAACAACTAAATGCAGAACAATCGCACAAAATCACATCACACGTATAGCCAAAATTGTCGATTTCTCGACTTCCATTTTTATATATTATAATATGCTTCTGTACACACCCGTTATCTTACAAAAGTTTTATTTTTAAGTTATTTTACAGAATTATATTTTTACTACTATTATTATTATTTTGTTATTATACAACCACAACCACACCATCACTGTCTGCTGGCATCTCAGAAGCGACGTTCCCTCTCGTCGTACTTCCAGGAGATCTGTTCTCCCACCTCCCGGATTCTATTCCCTGCGTCCACCAGCTCCTCGCCAAAATGGCGGAGTTCAGCCAAGTTCTCATTGCTCATCGGTGGGTTTGGTGCAGGTTCTGGGTCGAACTGAGGGAAAAAGGTATAAGGGTTATTTAAGAGATTCTGGAACTACCAGTCATTGGTCCACCATTCCTCCATCTCTCCTAGAGGTCGGGTGTTGACAAGGGGATCTGGGATAGTCGGCTCCAAATTCACTGGAAGTTGGGTTTCAGCAGGATAAGTGAAGAGATTTTCATTGACAGACCTAAGGATATCACAGCTTGCCAGTATGCGATCCAGCTCCTCCTGCAATGGCAATTCCTCGGCTTGCCTAGAACTTTCCCCAATCTCTATTCCTTTCCCTTTATCCATTGGATCCTCCGTCTTGGCAACTTTCTTAGTTGCTGGTTTCTTCCTGCGTACACACCTCCACCCCACAAATCTTCTTCTATTCTTTGGCTTTGGTTTCTCCGGAGGTTGAGCTTGGAATTCCATAGGTTCATCAATATCGGCCCAATAACCGGTAAAACCCTCGGATACTTCCATTTCAGCAGAATGGATAGTGATATTCTGAAGAGCTTCAGACAACTCATTCATGCTGTTTTAGCATACATGCAAAAATGCACACAAAATGCTAACTTAAAATTTTGTAAATTAAATTTTCACAGAATCACAGAATGGCAATCAGTAAAATTAAGTATTTCTAAATACTTAATTGGCTTAAATCAGTGGCTCTGATACCACCTTTTTCTGTCACGGCCACCGGCCCGGTTTGACCCGTTCCAGGAGCCGCGGGACAGAAATCCTGTGGTATTTATTTAATTTGGCAACGGAATTATTAACAGGATCGTTTAAAACTCAAAAATACCCGTTTATTTTATTTCATAACTTTGGGATAAACCCCGTAATTTACAATAAGGGTGATTTCACTGGGAAACCCCCTGTGTTATACAAAAACATGTTTCTTTATTTTTATTGGGCCACTTCTTCAAGCTTGTAGTGCTACACGGCACTTTTTCTTGGATCACAGCAGATCAACTGAAACATGTTTTAAAAAGGTTTTATCAGCAGGGAATTACTGGAGAGTCACTCATTTGCACAAAACGACACATTGTTATAATATACAGTATTAAGGGATTACAATGTTTATATATCAACCAATTACCCAACGGTATTTGTCACTCGACTCGTTTCTGTGACTATGGTCATATCACCCATTGGCTAACCCATTGTCCAATGGTGACGGTTATCAAGTAATGTATACAAAACCCCACATACCGGCTGTAATTGAATATTACAAAGACTTAATCCCTGTAATTATAACTTTGAAAACAAACATGCTTTTGAAATAAATTTGGTAAAAAGAGAATGACTCACTTTGCAGATTTAAACGGGCAGCGTTTAGCCTACTGATCTTAGCCTGATTAACCTAATTCAATATAACAATGCACACGAACTAGGTTAGTAACTAATACAGCATTTACGATAACTCACGAGATTAAAACCCTCACAACGAATGACAAAGTGCAATACTTAAACATCCATCGAATTCACGACGAATGACAGAACATAACCCTAATTTGGGCAGCACTTAAACATCCATCGGATAGTTTCAATCGATCGGACATCGAATCGTAGTAGCGATCGAGTTAATACCCTGTTTTTGCGGCAGCGTTTCGTGCTGTGTGTGTGTTTTGGTACTAAACAGACGATATCTTGGTGTAGGAAACGAATTTTAACGTCGAACAAACACTCAAATTCAAGTGCCACAGCCTTGAATTTATACTGAAAACTGGTCTCCCTCGCGTGGCGCGAGGGCCTGTTGCGTGGCGCGAGGGGACCCCTTCTAGCATAGGGTAGCCACGTCTCCAACTAGCCCAGGTGAGTCGATGTTTCGTTAAAACTCGAATTCGACAACGAACTGTGTGGATATTACTAACTAGGAAATACCCCCCCTGAGTTTTTGGGGCCCTGATTCTAGTTCCGATTGTTCTGAAAATTTTAGCGGTCATGCAATAGTACTTGGGGGTCTCAATTAGGGTTTCCTATTGGACAAAATAAATTAAGAAATAATAGTTTTGGTGAGAGTTGTTACATATATTACCATCACTCCAGACTAGAGCCACCCGGTAAAAGCTACCTGCATTTAGATAGATTGGATACGACTGAGTTATTTTGCTGTGAATCAAGTATTAGCTCAGGTAAATACTTTTAACTTATTTTCCCTTATACGGGCTTGGGATATGGTATTATAATAATACCACTTGGTCGGGTATGAAATCATTTAATCGAAATGTGATTAATAAATTTACATAACCCATTTTAATCTGTCTTGTTTGATAACGTAAGCATTGCGGGTTAATACGACCGTGTCCTGGATATCCTCGGCTCATTTCATTTGAAATGGCCACGACATATGCACGGGGTGTAGGCATACACCTGACAGATTCAAATGCTAAAATATAAACCCACATGTTGTGGATAACTCCTTTGTGGGTTCTATAAGTGGTGAGTCGGTTAATCAAGACCGGCTTCCAACCGGCCCCAATTGTATGACAAACATATAAATCTGTATACAAGATTATCTTTAAATAATTGTCCCAAGTTATAAATGATTTATGCCTTGTGCACTTAAATCAATTTTCATAAACACTTTTCAAATGAGTCGGGTAATTGTATTTACCAGTGAAAACTGACGTATTTTCCAAAGACTAAGTGGCAGGTAGTACTCGTAATAGGCTGGGGGATTGCTCGGTGTTGAAATAGAGGATCTTGCAAATCCTTAAAGATGCCATAAAGTCTGCTAAACTTCATTTCATACATTCTGTAATGATCCACCTTTGGAATTGATATTACAGGCTCATCTATAATAAATACTTTGATATTTTCAGACATTTGAGTTTATAATAATATTTTTATATTCCAAGACTTTCGCTGTGCTATTCTGTGTATGTTTTACCATGATGATATCAACTACGTCACGATACTCCCCACCGGGCCCACCGGTAATACGTGGAAATATCGGGGTGTGACGACATGAAAATGGTCCTTTAATTCAAAATGGTTGTATAGAAGTGGAAGAAATAAAAAAAAAATTGGATGATTCAAGTGATTTTGAAGAATTAGTAATGAAATGGATAAGGATGTCATGGAACCAGAAAATGAAATTCATAAAGGAACACTTTTAAAGGGTTCTAAGGTAAAACATTCAATTACATGGCGTTTTCATGCTAGTGTGATTCATGATGAGGAGGTTAGTGAATTTCCTAGTAGCCAATTTAACAGATCTGGTAGTAAATTTCTTTATAATCTAGGTAGTGCAGTAAAGACATTTATAAACAAAATTCAAGTGTATAGATTTCAAGAATTTGATTTGTTAACTACACAAGAAACAAAGGATGCCTTTATGGTGCTCAATAAAATGTGTAGAAGGTTTAAAAATAAAATGAACAAGTTTGGGGTGGTGAGGGTTGAAACGTTTGTATGGAAACCGGGTTGGCATTACGTATTAAAGATGGGTTTCCTGCTCAAAGCAAGTTACCAAGAAACTGCACTTGAGTTGGGCAAAGAGCTAGGGAAAAGAAGAACAAAATTGGACTATGGAGGTAGCAAACTAGGTCTGGAAGAAATAATTTTTCAAATTAAGATGGTTACACATAGAGTGAAGAACGCCATCAAAAAGGAGACTTTGATGTTTTCAAATAAAAAACATCACTATGAGGTTGCTGGTGAGGTTGTTAAAAAAGAGAGCCAATATTTAGATATTGATATCTCAAGTTTGGGTGCTAAGAATATGCTCATTGCAAGTTTCAGCAAACCTGGAGTGCTCATGAAAACTTTCGTTCACATCAGTGTGTTAGAAGAGGCACGAAATGGTGCACTAGCAATTGCTTTGGCACAACCTATTGTTCTAAAGTTTGAGAAGCAATATGTTGATTTCTGTTATGTTACAATAATAGAGCAGAAAGCCCTAACCAGATCAGTTTGCAGAGTGCAATCAATATACAGAAACAAGGGCAGAACGAGCTATCCAAAAGAAATTAGAGAATTGAGTTATCGTTATGTACAGTTTTCTGCACATGTTATTTCTTTTGTTCAGACTACAATACGAGTCAGGCTATTAGAAGTAGTGGTTGGTTGCTAAGGCCTTAAAAGGGAAATATCATGTTGTATGGGGCATGATTGGTATACAACAGAAAGATCAAATGGGCAACAAACCATTAAAATGGGATGGGAACTATAGAACACTGCAGGGTGAGTTTGCATCGGTTATTGTTAGATATGATTCGGTTGTTGGTCTGTCAATTATCACAGCCATGTGGATGAAGAAAAAAATGAAATATAGTTCATCTAATGGGGCTGCAAATTGTCATGACATGTGCTCTTAAATCTCTTATGAAGTAGGCTCTTGTGAGAAGAAAATAGTTCTTGATGGATCATTGGAGCTGCAAAGTAAAGCACAAAAATTTTCACAATTTCCTTTTGATACTTTTGATTAGATATTTTTTTTTTACCATTTCTGATTTTTGGGGACAAATTTTTTTAAGGAGGGGGGGAGTATTGATATGTGATAAATAGTCCAAGGTCTAGTGTGTCAGTAATTCAGAGTATAGGGACTGATCTTGTAAATTGTAAAAGGGTTTGTTAAATACTGTTGGAAAGAGATGAGTATGACAGCTTTGATTTGGGATTATTCATCTCTTTCTTTGTGATTCTTAAGGAGGGGGGGGGGGGAGTATTGATATGTGATAAATAGTCCAAGGTCTAGTGTGTCAGTAATTCAGAGTATAGGGACTGATCTTGTAAATTGTAAAAGGGTTTGTTAAATACTGTTGGAAAGAGATGAGTATGACAGCTTTGATTTGGGATTATTCATCTCTTTCTTTGTGATTCTTCTTCATCTTCTAATCTTAGCTCATGAATTCTTGATCACCATTATCACGCGTATCAGTCTTAAAGTAGGGGACATCATATATTGAATTAGCAACTGGAACCAAGTGGTTGAGATTTTTGAAGTTCGCCTCTCTTTATGGAAGGCCTCAACTATCTCTATAGGTTGTAGAGTTACTCTCATCAGATTAGTGTTAGAATGCTTGCCAAATTATTATTTCTCACTTTATAAAGCTCCGATAAAGGTTATTGAAACTTTAGAAGGTATTATGATGAGATTTCTATGGGGTGGCACAACCGAGAATAAGAAGTTACATTGGGTTGGCTCGAACCGAGTCGCCTTGCCTAAACATTTGGATGGCCTCGATATTAACTAATTGAAAATAGCTAATCAATCTTTACTATCTAAGTGGGCATGGAAGTATAAGAAAGATTGTCTTATTGAGAAACATAATTGAAGCAAAAAACACCTTTTTGGGGTGACTATCTACACACCAATTGTGTAGATAGTTTGGGCCTGGGTGTACCTATTGGCACACCCATTTGCCTATCTACACACCTTAAAAGATGTTTTTTTGTCCTTATATGCACACCCTGCAGTGTGGAACTGTGGCCAAAATGCGGCGTTTTGATCCGGTTAACCTAACAAAGACTGACGAGTTTCTGACGGGTCTGTTGACCGGACCAAAACACCGAGCTTTGGCTGCGTTTTGGTCCTGTCAACCAGACAAAAGACTGACACCCGGTCTGGTTGACAGGACCAAAATGCGGCCAAAGTTCGGCGTTTTAGTCCGGTCAACAGACCTGTCAGACACCCGTCAGTCCTTGTCTGGTTAACCGGACCAAAACGCCGCGTTTTGGCCACAGTTCGACACTGCAGGGTGTGCACATAAGAACAAAAAACACCTTTTTGGGGTGACTATCTACACACCAAATGTGTAGATAGTTTGGGCCTATATATATATATATAGAGAGAGAGAGAGAGAGAGGCCGGTTATCATACAAATACTCTAATCGTACATTATGTACGCTTCATCCACAACCGTCAGATCATCTCATTTAAACAGCGTGTTTTATCAATTTAAAATTAATAAAAAGAAACCGCCAAGGTTAAAATCGTCAAATGCGAGATCAAAACCCTTAATAATCAGCACACAATAACTCCCAAAACATACCGTAAAACCCAAAAGCAACATTGCATTCTCCTTCTACAAAGTTCCCTGCTACTCTCCGTTGCGATTCAAGTTAGATTCATGAGTTTTGAGAAACGAAGCAAAGCAAACAACGACAGACCACAAGCGAAGAAGATGAATCCAAGTATCGATTGAAATTTGCGATTTTATAGTAGAAATATACATGGACTTTAATGTCAAATGCGATTTTGTTTGTTTATTAAGTTTTTAACTGAAACATATAGTTTTATAAAATTAAATATTGGTCACAACTACAATTTTGCTAGGGTTTATGACTGGTATGTTTATTTATTAGGTTTGGCATGATTATGCAGTTTTCATAATTATACATGATATATGTGCGATATCATATAAGGTTTTGTGAGGGTTTTGTATGACAAATGCGATTTCATAAAATAAAATACTGTTTGTTGAAGGTTTTGGTAATGCTTAACTAACACATGCGAATTGATCCTTAAGGCATGCGAATTATAAAGATTGACTATTTCGCATTTGTGTTTTTAATTTCGCAAATTTGACAATGAATTATTAAAATTTTTTGACTATAGCATGCGATTTTGTAGAAATAGAATCTGATGATGACTTTGAAGGGCCAATATCAAGACTGATAAAAGTTAACAAGAATAGAAAGAGAAGGATAGTTGTAGAAAGTTCTGAAGAGGATGACTTTGTTAAGCCACTCCCAAAAAAGAAAAAAAGATGAGAGGAAATCAAAGATACAGACAAAAAAAACATTCAAAAAAGATGGAACAACCTAAAACAGAACATAGGGAATTCTTCAAATACAGCAATGAAGCAATACTGCTGAGATGCCAACCTAACTCATACATGGATACTGTGAAGAGATTTTCAAAAAAACAGGTTGAAGAGATAAGGAATATGGGATTTGGTGCTATTCTAGATATCAATATCAACCATATTTCGACACGATTGGCATATTGGCTAGTCAGAAACTTTGACGAGAAGTTCGATAAGCTAAACGTGGGAAAACACCAAATAAAAATAACATCGGACACAGTTTATGAGGTATTTGGAATACCAAAGGGGCCAAAGAAGGTTGAGATAATAACCGATAAGAGAAAAGTTAAAAAGCAAGAGAAAATTGAAAAAGGTAAAGAACCGGGAAATGCTGTCAGGGATACATTCCTCAGCCAGTGGGGGGAAAACGCGAGATTAACCCATGGCTTAATTGCAAATACAATGGAAAATCAAAGAGACAGAGGAAGCCTGTTTAAATTAAACTTAACTTCCTGGTATACTGGATGACCTTCTTTGCGGAGATTACGAAGGCAACACTTGCAAATGATAGATGTTTGCTTGGTGTAGAAAATGTTGAGGAAATACAGAATCTAGATTGGTGCTCATTTCTACTCGACACCTTGCGTCGTACACGAGCGGGCTGGAAGAACTACAAAATACAGTTCGTGGGACCTGTTGCCTTTCTTACGGTATACAACACTACTTTTAATAACATATTTAAAATACTAGTTTGTTTTGTTATATAATTAAATGATCTTGCGATTTATACAGCTTCTATACACGCATGAGTACAACAAGAAGCTTAACCTGTTTGAGAAAGCTGTGGAAATACCGTTTATTCGTTATATCACATCTTCGGAGATTGATATAGTCGAAGATCATATTTCAGATAACGGACCTCAATGGATATCAAGTGAGAGTGAAGAAGAAGAAGAAAATGATGAAGAAAATGAAGAAGGGAATGAAGAAGAAGAGGGTCCTTCAACCGAGGATTATACACTACGACCACCGGTTGACACCACAATAAGCTATAAAAGAAGGACTGCACGTGCAGTACAAAACAAAGAAACCGGGGAAGAGCCAAAAGATAACGAGAACATTGATGATTTCAGTTTTGAAATCCATGAAATGTCTCAGTTGAACCTTGAGATGGGAGTTGGAACACAAACACAGAAAATGATGGATTATTGCAACACTCCTGTTCAACTTTCACCATCTGTATTCTATGACACAGCCCAGGAACGAGAACTAGAGGCTTCGAGAACCCACAAAAAGGTAAGCACAAAAAAATATTAATTCCACTTAATCCATTTATATTTAACATTTCAATTAATAGTATCTTAACTCGAAAAATATTACAGAACCTGTTGAAAAAAATGAAAGCAAATGTCAAAAAGTACATTAAAATGGTTCAAGATGTTCCAGGGATGAACAACTTAGTTTCAGAAGCAAGAACTAAGTGTTTTTGGGATCTGGAGATTATGGCGGCCTGTAAGCAGTGGGATGAGACGCTTCGGAATAATCCCATTTGTGTGCCGCCTGCTCCGGTTCAAGAGCCTGCTTCGGTTCAAGAGCATGAAACTGCACCCTCTCCTGTTCATCAAGAACCTGAAAATCCAGCTTCAGAAGTTCATCGTGAAGTTACTACAACCGAAGAAGGTAGAAAGGATGAAGAAGTTCAAAAAGTAATATCCAGTGTTTTGGTAGAAATGGCATCAACAGGTAAAACATGCGAACTCAATATTAACACGTGCGAAAATTATGTAAAAAATCACTTCATTTATACACGTGCGAAACCTACAAAAACACATGCGATTCTGTCAAAAAACCCTTCAAATTTCATTTCGCACAAAATGTCATGTATAACCCTGCGATTTTGATTCTACTGTATTAAGTTAAATAATTTGTATCTATAGGTATATTGCAACCAGATGATGGAGGAGTCACAGACACCCTTATTGCAAACATTCAAACTGTGGAACCGGGTGTATACGCTTACCAAACAACTGCCAAGGGTAAGAAAACACTTTATTTTAGGAGAAAAATTAAACAACACAAATTATTGTATTTCTTAAATTACTTTGGTATGCAGAAACTGGTGAAACCGAACCTGTTATCGAAGAAACAGTGAACTTGGCAGAATCTACACAAAACATTCAACAAAAAGTTCAAGAAAAAGTGCCAGACCCTCAACAACCCGATACCGAACTTGAAGTTGAGAAGGAAAAGGAAGTTGAATGCCCTCAGGTAACAGCTGAGGAATTGCATTCAGTTGAGTTGGTTTTGAGCCTAGGACCCAGCTTGGAAGAAGATAAAGGAAAAAAACCAACTAAGGGGAAAAAAAACTCAAAGCCAAAGCAAGTTCCAAAACAGGTTATTCCAAAAGGGTTAAATGAACTGCTTTATAAGACAATAGAACAAGCCAAAACCTGAGCTGAGAAAAGATGTAAAGAGCTTGGAGACAAATTTTGTTCCCCTTACTGCAACAGAGTGGTAAACATGCACGAAGCACTCTTGAACCAAGAATTGAGTGTGATCCGCTATACATTTGCTACATTTGCAGGCTTGCAGTAAGTATAAAAACATATATCAACTAACAAACATCTAAAAAATATACACACAACAAATACTAATTATTATTTATTTTATGACTGGCAGAGAAGAATTTTACCGATCAAAAGCTGAGGTTGCAACTTTCAAAGCTGTATTTGAAAGCTTCTACAGGGAACAATACATAACATCAAACAGAATAGATGCATTTGTAGATATTCTAAACCTTGAAGAGAAGAAAAGGGATAGAAAGTCATCACCATACAGACTCTTCTTATATTCCACAATGATGGTATGTTTACATATACATTTTGTCATTAGAAATTCTAAAAAGTAAATGCATATTAAATGATTTCGCACACTAGTTATATCTAAATCGCATGTATTATGGCAGAGTATTTCCTTTTGAAACATTTTCATACTGTTGTAATTTCGCATGTGTTATATATACTATTCGCATATGAAAAAAAATCCATTGTTTGCATTTCTCATACAGTTGTAATTTCGCATTTGGTTTATACACTCTTCGCATGTGAAAAAAAAACTATTGTTTGCATGGCTTTGACTCTGGTTACATAACATACAGCCGGATATCCTTTACGACGAGGAGAAATACACAGACAACCAACGACTAAAAATATTTGCCTTAAATTTTGAAGACATGTTACTGAGATATGAGGTAAAAACACTTGATTCGGTTGACCTGGTGTTTATTCCGGTACTTCAAGGTGACCACTTCTATGTCTTATGCTTCAACTTGAAATCCGGCAAAAATTGAGCTGATCGATAATTCAGCAGCTAAACAAGACTTCAAGGATAGATACAAAGGGCTTCCAGACACACTGGTAATAGAAAAAATTATTCATATACATGTTATGTTTTATGTAAAAAAGCTACTAACACAATGTTGCTATGTTACAGAGAAGGGTATTGGTTTTATACCTAGAAAAGGCTTTAAAACCAACACCGGCTATAAAAGAACTTGGAAGCTCAGATATAGAAAGAAAAGAAATGGATTGGAGGACGAAGAATAACGGCGTAGACTGTGGAGTGTTTACGATGCGTCACATGGAAACGTACAAAGGAGACCAAAAACCATGGGTGACTGGATTTGTGAAAGAAGATGAAGTAAACAACAGACAGAAATCACAACTTCATCTCCTAAGGCACAGATATCTCAGTAAAATCATTCTATCAGAACACAATATGCATCGTCAAAAAATAATTAAAATGGCCAATGCTTTCGACAAAAGGCCAGACAAAGAGAGATATATGAAAGATCTGGATAAGATAATCCCAGATAGGATGAGTACATATTTTGGAAAAGGGAATTAAACTTCATTTGATGATGGATTTATGTTACATACTTAAACTTGTTAGTGTTATTAATTTCGCATATATTGGTATTTCTAAATTGGCATTTGTGTTTTTATTTCGCATGTGTTATGTTTGAAATCGCATGTTTGACATTGAATTATTAAAATTTGCGAAATACAAGTCCATTACATAACAAAACATGCAAATATATTGGAACATGCACCAAAAAATAAACAAAAGTTCATTTAAAAGATGAAAGAAACTCCATTTTCATCTTCATCAAGCATCTTAAGACAGTTATTGCATCAGCCAACTCTTTCAACTGTTTCTCATCCCTCTCACCCAGATCCACAATAAACATAACAACAATTTCTTTAAGACTACTCACTTGTATCTGAGATAGCAAGTTCAGAATTTCTTGTCTTCTCTTCATGTTTTCTGTTACACGAGAAATGTTGGCCTCCAACATCTCTTGACATGATCGATCCTCTTGAATTTGTTGCTCAATCCTTTTCCTCAAATCCTGCTTGATACATGGTTCAGAAGAAGAGGATGTTGTTAGATCTGCCATTTTTAATATGATGTTTGAAAGAGTGATAGAAATATAAAATATATAATAAAAGAAAAATTATTGATATGAATTATTGAACTGAATTATGAAACACACTATGCGAAAATAAAAAATAATTATTATTAAAACTTGAGAAATTAAAATATATAATTGATAAAAATAATAGTTTGCGAAATCACAGACATAAAACATGCGAACTTAAATATTAAAATTCATTGTGTGCGAAATGTCTAATTTAAAACATGCGAAATTATACAAAAGATCCATTATTAACTACCTGTATTATGTTAAAACAACACATGCGATTTATAAAACAACACATGCGATATCGTAACCCAACAAATAACATCATAAACAACTTATCTTCAACCATCGTTACAAATCTAATAAAAATGAAAAAAAAGCTTCAGATCAAATAAAACCCAAAACAAAAACCTAATAAACCTATTGACGAATCCTAAATGACGAATCCAGGTTCGATCAGAAATCAATCAAAACCCTAAAAATCGAATTGATTCAAACAATAATTAAATGGGACGGTTACGAAATCCAGAACTGCTTCCTAATTGCCGGAATTCGCCTCAGATGTTCGAATGGAATGTCTGATATACCCTTATTTAATTTAATTGAATCAGGACACGTGTATGGCTGTGGTTATCGCGTACATAATGTACGATAAGGAGATTTGTACCGTACTCTTTACCTATATATATATATATATATATATATATATAGGGTAAGGTTCATGCGAGAACCACCTTTATTGCGAGAACCGCGAGAACCAATGTGAACACAACCTAAAATAGCTAAAAAACCTAAAAAAACTAACCCCCACCCCCCCCCCCCCAAAAAACCTAAACCCCCCACCCCCCCCCCCCCCAAAAAAAAACCTAACCCCCCCCCCCCCCCCCAAGCTAAATGCTAAAAGCTAAACCCCCCAAAAAACCTAACCCCCCCACCCCAAAAACCTAAACCCCCCCCCCCCCCCAGCTAAAAGGCTAAAAACTAAACCCCCAAAAAACCTAAAAAAATCTAAAAAAAATCTAAAAATTTATTTTT